>JBBPBX010015448.1:0-21208 GCA_038048925.1 Garcialebias charrua | reverse complement strand
GCCACAGCTCTTCTGAATAAGTGAAACTACACAGTTGTTTACACTAACATTAAAAATATTTGACCATCCGACACCTGCGGGGGGGGGGGGGGGGTAGCCACAGCGCGACTGAGAGCAGATCTCCGAACGCGTGAAGTTCCTCCTTTTACTTCATGAGTTTGAATGAATGGACACTTCCTGCTGTCTGACAGCAGGAAGCTGTGGCCTTATATGGTGTTTTGAGGGGTGGGAATTATGTAAATAACCTTCACGCGTGCACGCGCAGCTGTTTAGGACAGGTGGGATTCATTAAATATACGCACTGCATTTACACACGTTTCCTCATGATAGAAGACTTTGTTGGATCTGACGTGGCATGTTCGTACGAACGCTTCGTACGAACAAAAGTAGGAGAAATTTAGGATAAAAATACGAACATTTTCGTGCATGAGGGCCATTGTCATGTACACCAATACTGTACTTACACCCATGAGAACTTTCTTTCTTTTTCACAATTTTATTTTATTTTTATTTTTTTGTCTGCTTCCTGTGTTAGGGGTCGCCACAGCAAACTAAGTCGCACCAAGAATTGGCAGTTATTTTTACGCCGGGTGCCCTTCCTGACACAACCACAGACCACCAAGCTACCACAGCCCTCTGTGTGGAGCAGAGAGCTGTAATCTAGGGTACCAGGAGGTGCAGATGGTTGGGGTTGCTCAAGGGCCCAGAGTGGGGCAAATGAGGGCGGGAGCAGGTGTGGGTGCTTCACCTACCCCACCCACATTTTTTATGTTGTCGGTACCGGGGCTTGAGCCGGCGATCTTCCGATCACAGTCCCACCTTCTCTAACCTCTGCGCCACCACTCCCCTGTCACTATATACAGCAGTTATGATTAAGCTTCAAAATTTTCTCCATAAAATGATTATTCGTATCAAGGCAAATCCAATTGATATCACAGATCTCTTTTACAAGGGAGGCCTGGGCCTGAAGGCTGCCTAACATGCATGTTTTTGGACTGTGGGAGGAAACCAGAGTACCCGGAGAAAACCTGAAAGTTATGCACAATAACTCATGTTCCCTGAAGGAAGGGAACGAGGTGCAACACTATTGCTATGGGAAATTGCGCCCCCGCATGATTACCTGAAGGAATACATTCACGCCTTTACGGCAAGGGGCGTCAGCGTCACCCCAGAGGCCCCGCCCTCTGGGTACTTAAGATGCGGACGCCCATCCTACTTTCTCCAAAATGCACTTCACCAAGCTTAGCATTGAAAGGGCCAACTGTGTTGCACCTCGTTCCCTTCCTTCAGGGAACATGAGTTATGGTGCATAACTTTCAGTTCCCTTTTCAGTCAGTCACTCGGTGCAACACTATTGCTATGGGAACGTAATTCATTCACACCCTTGAAATGCTTAGTAAAATGCATACTTGTGTGAACATCTGCCTTTATACATTAGGCATCACTTGACCGATCTCTACTGTGTGTTAGAGAGGACAGCCTGAGTGACATCACACGCAGTAACGTCCAAACAGTAATGTTTTGCAAACGTGTTCGTTGAGCTCCAGTTCGCAGCTGCGCAGATGTCTGCAACTGGCACACCCTTGAACAGTGATCACGAGGTGGCCAAGCCTCGGGTGGAATGGGCACGTACCCCAGAGAGCACCTGCTGACCCTTGCTACTGTACGCCCTCTTAATGGCCTCAGTTACCCAGTGTGAGAGACGTTGCTTTGACAGTGCCCTGCCCGTAGCAGGGGCTGCAAAACACATGAACAGCAGGTTTGTTTTCCTCCAATCAGCTGTTCTTTCAATGTAAGCACTTAAAGCCCTAACAGGGCAGAGTGCCTGTAGTTTCCTCTGTTCCTGAGTGAGAACAGGAGCAGGAGGAAAAGAAGAGAGCTCAAAGTCCAGACTTCTGGGATTCAAGTCAAGATCTTTGAATGCAGGGTTAGGCCTTAGGGTGACCTTTGACCCATCAGGGGCAAAATTTGTACACATTGGATGCACAGACATAGCATGGAGGTCACCGACACGTTTCGCCGAGCATAGAGCCAGGAGTAAGGCGGTCTTATAAGATAACAAATCTATCTTAGTATTGCTCAAAGGTTCGAACGGGGACTCACAGAGAGCACCCAGGACCAATTGAAGATCCCACTCAGGGGTCAAAGTTCTGCTGGGGGGTTTCTTCCTCAGTACGCCCTTCATGAACCTTATCATGAGAGGGTGTGCGCCGGGCGTCTTGCCCCCCAGCCCTCATGGCATGCAGAGATGGCTGACAGAAACACCTTAATCGTATAAAAAGAGCGGCCTTTCTACAGTATGTCCTGTAAAAAGGTAAGAAGCTAGACCAGGTCACAGGAATAAGGAGCGATATTCCTTCCTATGCACCAAGCTTCAAAAACACACCATTTACGAGCATAGAGAGTCTGTGTTGACATAGCTCTTGCCCCTTGTATGGTATTTACTACGTTGCTGGGGAGGCCTGAGGCCATAAGCTTATCCCTTTCAGCAGCCAAGCTGTAGGTTGTCACAAACCTCGGCGTGAGTGGAGAGGCTGTTCCTGTTCGTGATGCAGCAGGTCCCTGCCGAGGGGCAGGTGCCCATGTTCCTGGAGTAAGCCCACCTCCAGGGTCCTTGGACCCCGTGACCCCTTGGGGGTCAGTTACATTAGGGAGGGGGCCTTTCTGGGAATGTGTCCCCATGCCACCCGGACCAGGAGTGATGGGGGACAGGGCAATGCACCGTCTCTGTTATATAAACATGAGCCAGAATGCTTGCTTTTTCTCCTCCTAGGGAGAGACACCGGGCGGAGGGGGTGCCTGTTCTGTATGCGAGCAGACCTCCTGACTCCAGTCCGTTCCATGACCAGGTCTGGTTCATGAGCCTCCGACCCCCCCATTACACTGGGGCTTGGCAAAACCCCAGGGGGCTGTGTTACCCCCGGTGAGTGGGTGTCATTTAAAGTCAGAGCTGACTCGGTACAATGAGCACTGTCACATGCTACAGAAGCATTGCTCGTGCATGGTCTGCTGTCCGTGTAAGATGAAAAGTTAGTTTCAACGCAAGGGTGTAAAGCTGCACTAAAAACCCTTTTCTGCTGACCACCTATAAGCCAGCCTGATGGCATTAAGTCCAGACCCTTTTGGGGATGATGGGGATCCTGGTCCTGACCCAGTGCATTGTCTGCTTTGTAACGTGTATTGACAAAAACAGCAGTGTCATCTTTGTTTCCTTTGTCAGAATGTGAGTCTGGCCCAGCTCCATGGGCCTCTGCTGTGCCCCCCCCATTACTCATTGCTGACACTCGTTGAAAATCAACTGGTGGCCATAACATAAAGTTGCCATGGTAACCAAGTCCTCTCGGCACGCACCCCTGGCTTGCGGACGTGCTACAGACCTGATGAATTTGTGTATTGTTGGACCTGTAGGCTCCGACAAGGTGGAGGTTAAGAGACGTGACCCCCCTTCCCCTGGCCCTGTGGGTGCAGGTGTACCTGTTTGCAGATGCCTCTAGGTCTGTCTGCTATAGACAGTCTCGAGGCCACCTGCTGGGGTTTATTGTCTGAACTAATACCCCATGAGCCGCGAGGGAGAGGGGGGACCGCCCTCCTCCCTTTATAGCGATCAGTATCGGATGGGGGGGGGGCGTGTTGTTGATGTTGCTGTGTGTTTTTTTTTTTGAGTCAAGAAACACAGGTGAAACCTTTCTTTGAGTTTTATTTGTGTTTCTGTGCAACAACATCTCTGACTTTATGTCACTCACAACAGAACAACCATGTTTTGTGCATATAACAGAAACACCAGCTTTTTGTACGTTTTTACAAATAAAGTCTGGACATGTAAGGTTCAGCTCCCATACCACGTGGGCGGGCGAGCCTGTAAAGTTAAGCAGAGCACCCGTTTCATCAGGCACGCTTCTGTCTTGTGTCCCGACTCACCGAAGAGGTCCTTTGTTGGACCCCCTGGTGGGGAACTAACCTGTTCCTACTCCAGGAATGACTGGCTTGTGGCAGGCCCGGCGGTGGTCTTTGCCGGTGCTCCCATTCGTGCGCCGGCCTCTTTTGCGGCGGGTTACGAGTGGTCGAGCGGTGCCGAAGTTGCAAGAGCCTGTTCCCCGTTGTTTCCCGGGGGGGGGGCTCTCCTGGGCATGCCTTCCCGGAGGGCTTCAGCCTGCTTGCGCCTCTGTTCAAGCCTTGTCTGAATCCGGTCCAGAGCTTTTCCAAACAGTCCCGTCGGTTCTATCGAGTGGTGCAGAAAATGAATCAGCTGTCCCTCCGGGAGGTCTGTTAGGGTCATCCACATATGGCGTTGTGCAATGACCACCTCGGCCATTCCTCTGCCTTGCACGATGGCTGCTGTCCCCATCATTCAAAGCATAAAGTCTGTTGCCCTGCGGGCTTCCTCCAACACTTCGGTGGCAACCTGCCTGTCTGTCATCACCTGGAGCTCCTGCAGTTTTTCAGCCAGGTATGCTTGCATAATCGCGGATGCGTTTATCGCACGCGCCGCGAGGCCCTGAGCCCTGTAGCACTTCTCGAGCTGAGTAGCTGAGGCTCGATAGGCCCAACTGGGCAGAGTCGGTTTTGTTCCAGAAGACCTTGGGGCCAAATGAGATACCAGTGTGTCCTCCATTTGTGGCACATTGGCTATTCCTGTTTCTTCCATCCCAGCCACGTCTAGGAACTGTGAGAGCGGGAGCAGCATAGGAGCCCTGGGCTCAGGCCAGGTGCGAGTCAGCTCTGTGAGGAAATCTGGGAAGATGGGCATCCTGTGCTTCGTAGTGGAATGCTGTTTTGCATAGAAATAATTTCCTGCCAACCTCGTGACTCTTTGGCGAGGTGGAGGTTCGGGCCATGGGATCTGCAGCGTGTCCGCCGCTCTCCGGCACAAATCGAACAAAGCAGGGATCGAAACGTCAGTCTCCGGGAGTACAGGCGCCGGGGTATGAGAGAGGTCTCCCTCCTCCCCGTCGCCCTCGTTGTCAGCTTCGTCACCAAAAATTCACCTGAAGCTGTTAGCGAAATCTCATCCGCGTTCATCATGCCTCGAGTGTCAAAGTCAGCTGTTGAGTCCCCGATGGGAGCCGCCACATCTGGGCTGTCACCCCATTCGACTCTGGTGCTGTCCTCCAAAACCATGCTCTCGAGCTCCGGCGTGGGAGTGAGAGCCTCAGGGAGGTCCAGGTCCGCTGGCGCCACGGTTGCGCCCATGGCTTTGGTCACAAAGTCTGCTGGGTGCCTCCGCACCGCCTCCAGCATCTGGCTGCAGTGCGGGCATGAGTCGGGCGCGTCCATTGCCATCTTCGTGTGCAGCATTTCCAGGCAGACAGGACAGGCCTCATGGGTGTCCGTCGCGAGAGGTAAAAACCGCATCCGTTGGGGCAGGCGCGCGAGGTCGGGCTCGCCGTCCTGCTAGCTTTTTTCAGAAGCCTCGGCTTTCGCTTTCCTTTCTCTGGAGCCATGTCCGAGAGAAACAAGCAAGCTTTTCCAAAATTCTCTTTCGAGACGTCTCCTCCATCGCGTCGCTTTCGCTGGCTAGCCTGCTACGACCTAGCTGGGTAGCGATGTGACGCAGTTAGCACCGTCGAGCGAAGCAGTCTGCGGAGAGAAGAGAAGAAAACTTCGGGTTAAGGAAAAAATGTGCCGGACTAGCTTTTGCTAGCCCAGTAGCGCGCAGGAAAAATTCTCTGTACGCTCTGCATAGGGAGCAAGCTCACCTCTGGTCGAGCGATGAATAACAGAGAAGTCCCGCGAAGAGATGAGAAGTTCAGGTTTAAATGAGGTGAAGGGCAATAAGAGAAAGTAGGATGGGTGTCCGCGTCTTAAGTACCCAGAGGGCGGGGCCTCTGGTGTGATGCTGACGCCCCCTGCCATAAAGGCGTGAATGTATTCCTTCAGGTAATTGCGCGGGGGCACAATTTGCCATAGCAATAGTATTACACCGAGTAACTGACTGAAAAGGGAACCACGCATGCACGAGAAGAACATGCAAACGCCGCACAGAAAGACCCCAGGTCCAACCAGGGATTGAATCCAGGACCTTTTTACTGTGAGGCAACAGTGTTAACCATTGAGCCGTCATGCTGCCAATATATATTTAATAGATGCCATATAAAGGTGAGTTGAGTGAGTGTGATCATGACTGAAAATGCATTGAAAGCATCATTCCAATAGTGTTTTATTTTAAAAAGGTAACACTGTATACCATACTAATGTTCTTATGTTGAGGCTTTGGTGGAACGAATACCTTTAAATGCAGTTAATGCACGTGCTTTTAGTATTGAATAAACATAATAAAACATTCAATGAGGTATGTACTTATTAAAGGTCCATAGTAGAATTAATAGCTCAAGCAAACATTTAGTTGAAGGGTAAGGTAAGATTTCAGTACAAGTATTAAATATATAATTTCTTTATCCATACACAGCGTTTCTTCCATTCTGGGGCATGGGGTCACTGGTTCCCATATCCATACTATGCAAGAGCCAGGGGACACCCTGGACAAGTTGTAAGTCCATCACAGGGACACATAGAGACAAAGAATACAAACAACAATTCTCTCTCTCAATCACACCTAAAGACAATTTGGAGTTATCATTCAGCCTCACATGCATGTTTTTGATCTGTGGAATGAAACTGGAGTACCCGGAGAAAACCCACGCATGTACACAGTGAATATGCAAACTCCACACAGAAAGCCCCCCTGGCCGGGATTCAATCCGGTGACATTCTCGCTGAGAGGCGGCAGCTCTACCAACTGCACCACTGGCAAGCTGAAAAATGCAATATTTTTCCTTATTCACTGTAAAATCTAGAAGTTTTTTTTAGATATTAACATGGGAGATGTAAAATACATTATTTGTCCTTTTACTTCTTTTGAAATATTTTGAACTGGAAAATACAATTTATATGTTTCTCATTTATTTTGTTGACAATATCTGTAAACCTAGTGATATTAAACTGGAATGTGCAGGAAGGTGAATACAAAAATAACTTGCAAGGCCTAGAATATAATTTTGCAAGCTGTCCAGGAAAATAGCTGAATAGTAATAGTAGTAGTAGCAGTAGTATTAGTAGTAGTACTACCTTATAGGTGAGCCCAGCCTTCTTTCAGATAAATCCCTTTTCTCCTGCTAGTGTTAACAACCTCATTCTTTTGGACATAACTTGTAGCAGGCAGGTACAAGTGAGAATTAAGGATATAGTTAGGTACATTGAAAGCTTTTGTTTACAGCTCAGCTTCCTCACCATGACAGAATGCGTTTTGTAGATTTCCTCAAAATACCTGTTAGTCTTTTGCACCGTTCGACCTTCAAATATGAATAATTCAGTTGGACTTGTGGGAGTAACAAGAAACTGGAAGTTTTCCAGTTCTTGATTACCTTCTGAGATTGTGTTTTAAAAAAAGTAGGAACAAAAAACAATATGGTACTTAAAAGCAGCCCTGGTGTTACTACCTTTGAAATAATAATTCTGACTTATTAATGGAAATGTAAACTAAACTCATTACTACAAACTCCCAATTAAATTCCTGCTTGACATGTTTATAAGCCTTCATCAAGCCCACATCACACAAAGACTGACTGGGTTAATTTTGCACTCTGTTATTTGAGGGTAAAAAGCTGGTTACAAGTTCAATGAGCATTTTGAGAAACGTGTTGTTCTTCCTAAATCGTTTAGGTTTTTTAAGATCCAACTATTGATGGACTCACCTCATCAGCACCCGAGCAGTAATTTCTGTAAATGATGGATAATTGTCTGTGATGGACTGGTGGTCTGTCCAGTGTGTACCTGTTGGAAGTGCTGGAGATGGACGGCAGGTGTCCAGCAACCCTGAAAAGGAATAAGTGGACATAGAAAATGGATGAATAAAGGGATAATAGTTTATTGTCATACAGATTAAACACATCCTCTTGTCTTCCATTTTAAAAGAGAGGAATTACCACTTTAGCCTTCGGCATTGAACTTAATGCATAATTGAACTGGTGGGTTGGACAAGAATGACCCACAACAGTCCAGGTCTATAGGAACTATAGAAGTCGCTCTGAGAGTGCAGGTTTACTTGTGGTTCCTAGTCTCCAAAAGTAGAATGGGAGGAAGATCTTTCAGTTATCAGGCTCTTCTCCTGTTGGCTTGGGTTTCCTGAGCTATCCCTGATGCTGCTATAGTCTTAGATTGCTGGGGGTCATATTGGCTACATTTCTTCACTCTGCTTCTTCTTTACTTGCTCTACTCTACCTGTTTTGCATTTGTAATTATTTTTATCGTTAATATGTTTGTTTGTTTTTTTCCAATGGAGGTGCACACTTGCACCTACACCTGGACCTGCCCTTCTGTGTCTGTTTGTTGCTCCTTTCTGTCCTTTCAAACCCCAGCTGGTCAAAGCAGATGGCCACTTGTAACAGTATTTCTCAAGCCAAATCCAGCTACTTCTCTGACATCATCAGTTCTAATGTTGGTAATTCAAAAACTTTGTTAATAATAATAATAATAATAATGAATTCAATTTATAACGCACTTTTCATTAATGAAAATCTCAAAGTGCTACAAGGAGCAACAGAATTAAATGTCAATAAAACAAATAATAAAACAATTAAAATCAATAACAATATCTGATGTTCTCATGTTCTCTCTCCTCCACCGTTCTGTCTCATCTCCTAACTCCCTGCCCTCTCACATGGTTTCCACAGAATTTTGCAACTCCCTGATGTCATATTTCAATGAAAAGATTATTTCAATTCATAAACACCTTGGACCAAATACTGCCCCCAGCATCCTTGTTGAACTCCCCCCTCCCTCCCTCCCTTTCTCTGTCTTCTCCCTCCCCTCTGCTGATGACATTGCTGACATTATCAGCAAGTCCAAGTCCTCATCCTGTCAACTTGACCCATTTCCCACAGTTCTTGTTAAATCCTGTCTCCCGTCTCTGCTCCCTATCATCACTAATATCATCCACTCCTCCCTAACCTCTGGCATTGTTCCCACAGCCTTCAAATCTGCTGCCATCACCCCCATCATCAAGAAACCAGGTCTTGACTTCACCAACTTCAGTAATCTTCGTCCAATCTCCAATCTGCCCTTCATCTCCAAGATCCTTGAAAAAACTGTTGCCAGTCAACTTCGCTCTCACCTGTCCAACAACAACATTTATGAAGAGTTTCAATCTGGTTTTCGCCCCCACCATAGCACCGAAACAGCCCTAGTAAAAATTACTAACGACCTTCTTCTTGCTGCTGACTCTGGTCTTCTGTCCATCCTCATTCTTCTTGATCTAAGTTCTGCCTTCGACACCATCTGTCATTCTATCCTCCTCAACAGACTAACCTCCATTGGCATCTCAGGTACCCCGTTAGACTGGTTCACCTCCTATCTCTCTGACCGCACTCAATTCATTCAGCTTAAATCCTTCCGTTCCCAGTCTTCCCCTGTCTCCACGGGTGTCCCCCAAGGCTCTGTCCTCGGACCCCTCCTCTTCATCATTTACCTCCTTCCTCTAGGCCACATCTTCCGCAAACACGGCATCCATTTCCACTGTTATGCTGATGACACGCAGCTCTACTTGTCATCAAAACCTAACTCCACCCACCCGCCCTCCATCCTCACCGACTGTCTCATTGAGCTTAATCACTGGTTTTCTAACAATTTCCTTCAACTAAACAGCAACAAAACAGAAGTCATTCTCGTCGGTACCAAAAACTCTATTTCAAAATCAGAACATCTTCTCGTCCCCCTTAACAACTCTCTGCTATCCCCCTCCCCTCAGGTCAAGAGCCTCGGTGTCATCCTCGACACCACTCTTTCCTTCACTTCACACATCAACAATATTACTCGGTCTGCCTATTTCCACCTCCGTAATATTAACCGTCTCCGTCCTTCTCTCACACCCCGCTCCACAGCCATCCTGGTGCACAGTCTTGTGACTTCCCGTATCGATTACTGCAACTCCCTTCTCTACGGCCTCCCCAACAAATCTCTCCACAAGTTACAGATGGTCCAGAACTCAGCTGCCCGTGTCATCACTCAAACCTCCTACTATAACCACATCACTCCTGTCCTGCAGCAGCTCCACTGGCTCCCGGTTAAATCACGCATCATCTTCAAAATTCTACTCCTCACGTTCAAAGCTATCCACAACCTTGCCCCTCCTTATCTATCTGACATCCTACAAATCTCCATCCCATCACGCTCTCTCAGGTCCTCCTCTTCACTACAACTCCATGTACCCTCTGCCCGCCTCTCCACCATGGGGAGCAGGGCCTTCACCTGCTCTGCCCCTCACCTCTGGAACGCCCTACCGCCAGACCTTCGAAACACCACCTCCCTTTCTCTGTTCAAGACTGCCCTGAAAACCCATCTCTTTAGACTAGCTTATCACTAACTTTACTAAATGTATTTTTGTCTTCCATTTTATATCCTTTATGTATTTTATATTTCAATTTGTCGCTGATAATGTTTGCTCTGTATTCACTGTGTTGGTTTGTTAAGTGTCCTTGGGTGTCATGAAAGGCTCTTTTAAATAAAATGATTATTATTATTATTATTATTACTTGTTAAGAGCCTGGTTCTGCAGGAGGTTTATTCCTGTTAAAAGGGAGTTTTCCGTTTCCCTGTTGCCATTGTGCTTGCTCAGGATAGTAGACTGCGACAAAGTGAAGATTCAACGTGCCTGCTGGCTTCCTTCCTTAATCATATAACTTTTACCAATTGGTGTTTGTATGTGTGTGAATGTGTTTGTACAGTGAACCGAGACAAATTATGTTGTGATTTGGCATTATATGAATACACTGAATTTGAATTTAATTGAGGGTGGTACTGTGGCTCAAGTTAGTAGAGCTGTTGCCTCTCAGCGAGAAGGTCACCGGTTCAAATCCCGGCCCGGGATATTTGTCAGGGTGTAGTTTGCATGCTCTCTCCATGCATGGGTTTTCTCCAGGGGTCTCATGTATCAACCGTGCGTGCGCACAAAAACCTTGCGTGCGTCACTATCCACGCAAAACCCCGTATGTATCAAAACTGAACTGAACGTGAATATGTGCGCATCCAAGTACATTTCCACGCCAGCCCCATGGCTGGCGTACGCACGTTTCTGTGGTTTTTGTGCCTTTGGCGACACTTACAGGTGATTCTGAAAAACTGAAGCCCCACAGTCTGTGGTTGACTTTAAGAGCGGCTTGAAGACCTTTCTTTTCAACCGAGCATACTCTACCTCCTCATGATTCTACTTTTGATCTAGCTGATACTGTTGTTGATTTTAATTGTTTTATTAATTGTTTTATTGACATTTAATTCTGTTGCACCTTGTAGCACTTTGAGATTTTCATTAATGAAAAGTGCGTTATAAATTGAATTCATTATTATTATTATTATTATTATTATTATTATTATTATTAACTGTTCATGATGTGAAAATGATTAATATTCCCACCAAACACACGATTAACAAGTATTACATCCACATGACGCAGTTAAATAAAGGACGCGCAAAGTTGTGCAAAAAATAAATTTAACAGGAACGGATTCATTCAGCCTTACTGGAGGATATAATAAATAGTGTAACACGCAGAGCATTTATTTATAAACAGATATAATTTTCTGATCTAGGATATGGCTTATCAGCCGTTTTCAGAAATAATCATTTTTCAGTTTGGCACTGCTGCGCTCTGGAGCAACACAGGAGCCGTGCATCACGCGTGCACATGCAGAAGCAGCGATCAAACTGTTCCCGAGCTTTCCTGAGGGAGCTGCAGGCCGATCAGGGCTGTCCAGTCCACACAAAGCCGATTCATGTCCAATGGAATGTCTCATCTATATGATTCCAAAGGCTGAGTGGTCGCGCTTTGGAGCGCGCGCGCACCCTCGCCGGTGTTACACGGCAGCTGGAGGTGTTTCATAATCTGCGTTTATTGTAGATTTCTCCAAAATGACACGTGAAAGTACACCATATATAACTTGTAGGAGAGTAAAAGCTTCACAGACAGACTGCGCACAAGGCTGCGGCGCGCGCAGCGTTTGGAGACTCCAACATCACGTCATGTCATGAAAACTCTCCACTGAGACGCACAGACCCGTTTCTTCATATCATCTATTAAATAAACAAAGATCTATGTTCTACCAAACATCTAAGTTCCTCTGTGTTTACAGTAATTATGGTAATAAACTCGTGCGCAAAGTTAATATTTTCACTCAGAATGAATGGATGAGCCGGCGCACCAAAGCAGGGTGCGCGCACACACAAATACCGACACACAATCACTCGTTCTTTGCGTGATAAACACATTTTATTACTATTCTTACTTAGGATTATTTTCCTCACTCATATTATATTAAATTCATTATTTTCCTGAATCTAGAAATCATTTCTGATCGCGCAGGGATCAAACAAACATGTCCTTCACACATGCAGGAAGTAATTTGCATCTGTTTAACATATGTAAATGAAGGCGTGTCAGGGGAGGTGTCTCACGTGCGCTCAGTTCCACGTTAATTGTGATGTACAAAAGGAATGTGCGTGGATTCAGGTGTACGCACGGTTTGATACATCTGGATTTGACCGTGCGGCACTTTTCAGTAAGAAATCCACGCAAGTCTTTGTACATGAGGCCCCAGGTACTCTGGTTTTCTCCCACAGACCAAAATAATGCTTGGTCGGCTGATTGGGAACTCTAAATTGGCTCTAAGTGTGAGTGTGAATGGTTGTTTGTTTCATTTGTCTCTATGTGGCCCTGTGATGGACTTAAGACCCGTCCTGGGTGTACCCCACCTCTCACACAGTGCTAGCTGGACATGGGCACTAGCGACCCTCAGGACCCAAAGAGGAAGAAAGATATGGATGGATGACTGGAATTTGAAATTAATTTTGTACTCTCCTGGAAATCTCTGTATGCAAATTTGACTAACCAACCAAGCATACTTCATCATATAGTAAAGTCCTCCTGAAACTTCTAATACAGATGTTTTGTCTGTTGAAATGAGGTTATCTTCAAAGAGCTCCTTCCACCTCTGGTCTATCCACAGTTAGGTTCTCAGCTGCATCCTATCCCTATTATGAACAGTGTTGGCGAAGCATATCTTCCCTCGTATAAAGCATCTGACAGTTTGCCAAAAACTCTGAAAGTGAGACCAAAAGTGTTGTTCCAAAGCTCCCTTAAATTTCTCCCACATCTGAATTCTTACTTCCAAATGGTTCATATTCATCATCCCTTTTTGCCAACAACTATGTGTCAGCCTCCTCTAGGGTCCTGCAAGCTAAACAAGTTCTGTAGAATGTCTCCTTTACCTTTCACCTATGGTGTCTATTGCTGATAAATTAATTCTCAGTCAATAAATGTTTAGCCAATTTATTATACCAATGCTGGCTGCGCATACTTCTCTGTGTGATAGACAGTCACCGTATTTCTATGTCTAAATGATGTGTATAACTAACTTCTAACATCATGCAAAGGCAAAATGTCAAACTAGTATATCAGCCACTAGGTTTGAGATTTTACACCCATAAATGGCTCAAAAAATGTCAACACTGGTTTATTTAAATTTCACAGCCAATTAGATTATGGATATTGCCTTGTGTTTCTCACTAGATGGAAGCAAAAAACATAGACATCAGTAAGCTGTGTTTGTCTCTGGTGGGTGGTAGTGAATTGCACTCAGTCTCTACATGTCACAGAAATGGAATACTGCAAGGTTTGTGTTCCTATTTCCATTCCAACTAAGAGATGTGCTCATTTAACTTAATTAAATCAATTTAAACTTGGATGTTAATGTTAATGTCAGTTTACTTATACAGCACATAAAAACAACCAAAGTTTACCAAAGTGCTTTACAATTTAGTTTAATTAAAATGAAAACAAGACAGAAGAACAAGAAAATACATATTAGGTTAATAAGGAAACACATGAAAGTTAACAATACAATATACCACAAAGCAAAAAGGAAAAATAAAAATCTCTAACTGGTTCTCATACTCTGCCAAACTGAAACGGCAGGGAAAAAATGTGAGTCTTGAGCAAAAACAAAAATCTCAACATCCTCAGGGGTCTTTAGAAGATCAGGTAAATGATTTCACAGTTTTGGAGCAGCAACCACAAAAGCCTAAATGTTGTGAAAACACAAATCATATCCCAAGATTAAAGCAAGGAGTCAATCACTGCAATTCCTTAAAAATATCTGGACAATCACACACACATAATTAAGCGTTTTTTTTTTTTTATATTAATAGAGACTGATGGGTAGACATATGTTAAAGCATACTGAGAAAAAACACCATTAAAATAACTTAAACATGAAAGAAATCCATACTATGCAATTTCAACTGTCAACTTTATGAGTAAAAAGCAAATAGATAAGTAAAAGAAAAAGTACACATGGATTGTAAATAGACTTAAATATTTATTTCATGTTTTATATAGCCTAAATAGTTTTGGACAATTGCTCTGCAGGGGCCTCATGTATCAACGGTGCGTACGCACAAAAACCGTGTGTACATCACTATCCACGCAAAACTCCGTATGCAGGGGGGCCGCCAGGAATATTGGGCCCCATGAAAAAAAAATCCAATTGGGCCCCCCTGCAATAAGTATTTCAGTTTTGTTGTGTAATGGTAGAAAGCGCAAGAGAGAGGAAAATCCCCAGAGACTCTGCCATACATGTCAAATTGTCCATAATTTAAATGGATTTTCCCTAATTTTGCAGGTATACAGGTGTAGAAAGCAACCTCACAGATTTTTTTCAGTTTTACAAATTTTCTTTAAAAAAAACTCAGTTTCAAATGTAAAACAACCCAATAAAGTTAAATGAACACATTCTTCAACTCTACACCCAGTCTGTCTTTATATGTTATTGTTAATATTATTGTCTAATGAAGTAACTGTGATATGTGCATATTTTGTGATGATAGTGCTCCAATTGTTCTACAAATCGTTCTGCCATTAGAAATAAGTTCTCTCCCCGACCTCCTTTCTGCCTGGTTTGTGCTGTATCCCCCCGCAGACAGCCCCACACCCCCAATACAGAGTTGTTGGTGAAAATTACAATTACAGATTTTTGACAGTCAGTATACAGGTAAATGTCCCAAGGGGTTGCCATGTATGCTCTGCAGTTACCTTACATGTCAATGAACAGTGTTGCTCACCTTTTTCACAGGGACAGGGAGGAGGAGCTCCACTGATATTGGGAGTTTGGGTTGCTGCTGATTCTGACTCATCTGTTGTTAAGTGTGGTGAATAGTACAGGGATAAGTTATATGTATATATGAATATCTTGGTAAACATTTTCTTTCATTGATTAAATGCTGGTGAAATATTTCGTTACATTTGTGCCACCAGCTTGAGTAACACTGATTTAACAGCAGATATCAATATAAATGAACAATAATTTGAAGCATGTGCATTCAAATCACACACACGCTTGCTCATCTCCCTCTGCTTGCACGTGGCTCTGTCTCTGCATGTTCAACCCAAGTTACATGTAAATGAAGCACATCACCAGCCAATCACAGCCAGGTTGTTTTCATTCAATCAAAGCATGTCTTGCAAATCAAAGTACTGGACCAAGAGGCGGAAGTGACAAAATCTTAGATATATTAAATCAACAAAATATAATATATAACTTAAACATTTGTAGCCCAAGAATATTTAGTTAAGCATACAAATATGCTTATTGTCAATGTGCATTTTAGGCAACATTTCTAAATTATATTACTTGTTGGTTTTGGTATTATTTGTAGATATTCAAATTCTACTAAGCAATACAACAAAATGTCTGTAAAGAAGACGGACTATCTAGTAAATTAATTTGAATATCTACAAATAGAATCAAACCCAACAAATAATACATCTTATATGTAATTAAGAAATATTGCCTATAATAATAATAATAATAAAAAAGTTAAACTTTTCTTGTTTTTCTACCTGGAATACTGCATAATGGCATTACCTAAAACACAAGGACAGTAAACATATTTGTATGCTTAACTAAATATTCTAATCTGGTCTACAAAATAAAAACATGTGTATCTTATTATCTTTTGTTGAGTTAATAAATCTAAGATTTTGTCATTCTGCCTCTTGGTTCAGTAAATTTAATGAAAAAGACCAAGATCCTCCGTCTGCCTGATCAGACCAAACTCTGTGGACCCCACTTGTTCTGCGGGGGAACCTTGGTTGGATGGTGACGTGCAGTTCATAACTTGGGTTGCGAGCTCAGAGCCGCGATGACAGACAGAGAAGAGAGGGAGGGAGCAAAAAAAAAAAAAACGAGGAGCCCCCGCTGCTGTCAGAGACACTACGAGCAAGCGTGGCGTGCGCATGTGTTCTGAACGCAAACACGCTTCAAATTATTGTTAGTTTATATATCTGCTCTCAAATCAGTGGTAACATACTGCACACTCAAACTGATGGCATAATATGCCATCGTGAAATGGAGGCTAAGCAAGCGAACAGGTTGAATCACGCACATCTACCCACCTCTCTTGGGGAAAAACTGTTACAAATCGACACCCTTTCCTTTGTCTGTCTTCCTTTTCTTATTTCTCTTTCCTATTTTGACAGCCTGATTTTACGATTTTTCTGGGCAGCATGTTTGTTGTTACTCTGTCATCCTCTGACTGCAAAGTAACACCAGCACAGCAGCGTCAAGTGAGCTAAGGAACATACCATTTCATGCAGATACAGAGGGGTGTTTGTTAAATATGACGATGTTTGCTTTTTGGTCTGGGAAAGATAATATTTAAGTTTTACTGTTAGAACAAGTAAAAACAAAGCTACTACCATTAATGTATTATTATCAGGGGCCAACCACACCATGAAAAAAATAAAAATAAAAAAGGCCAATCTGAGGGCCCCTGTTTGTCAAGGGCCCCTGGAATCGTACCAACTTTTACCCCCCATACGGCGCCCCTCCGTATGTATCAAAACTGAACTGAACGTGGAAATGTCCGCACCGCCACGGCAGCTCCAGAGCAGGCGTACGCACGTTTCTGTGGTTTGTGTTCCTTTGGCGACACTTACAGGTGATTCTGGAAACTGTTCATGATGGGGAAATAATTATTATTTCCACCCAAACACACATGATTAACAATTATTACATCCACATGGACGCAATCAGAATATAACCTGCAAAAAATATAAAAAACAGAAAGACTGAATAGTTCTGCACAGCTTAAATTCTTGTTTTTGTTCATTTTTAGCTGTTTTAGCAGTTGAAGAACGTGATGCATGATGGGACAAGACGACATTCCTCTGTTGCAGGGTATATTTAAATGAAAACAACGTTTTTCTTTTTTTTTAATTCATTCCAGATTTAAAGAACACAAGAAAACTATTAAAAAAAACCCACAAGAAATCCTCTTTTGCCTTCATTACATGTATTGTTTCATTTCATGTTGTTCATTCTAAATAGTTTTCTTGTGTTCTTTAAATCTGGAATGAATTTTTAAAAAAAACGTTGTACCATGCGGGATTCGAACTCATGAGGTTTGGGACGAAAGGCGAACACGCTAACCACTGACCTATCTATGCATGTTAAAATAACTGGGTCAACTTCTCATTTAAAAGTGGACGGTTTGTTGTGCGCTGAGCGTGCCAAACAAAACCTTCTTCTGTGCCTCTCTACGTCACTCAGAAGTGTCTCCAGTTCACAGTCCGTGAAGTTACTCTTTTTTCCACGTTTCGACATGATTTGCAATAGAGCAAAGACGACATTCCTAACGTGCAGGGCATATTTAAATGTATTTGCATATTTATATGGAGGCGTGTCAAAGGCGGAGTCGGCCACTCTCTCATGTGCGCTCAATTCCACGTTGGTTGTGATGTACAAAAGGAATGTGCGTGGATTCCGGTGTACGCACAGTTTGATACATCTGGATTTATTTGTGCGTACGCAGTTTTCTGGATTTGACCGTACACAACTTTTCAGTAAGAAATCCACGCAAGTCTTTGTACATGAGGCCCCTGGGGCCTCATGTACAAAGACTTGCGTGGATTTCTTACTGAAAAGTGACGTACGGTCAAATCCAGAAAAGTGTCTACGCACAAAAAAATCCAGATTTATCAAACTGTGCGTACACCGGTATCCACGCACATTCCTTTTGTACATCACAATCAACGTGGAATTGAGCGCACATGAGAGAGTGGCCGACTCCGCCTTTGACACGCCTCCGTATAAATATGCAAAGTCATTTAAATATGCCATGCACGACAGGAATGTCGTCTCTGCTCCATTGCAAATCATGTCGGAACGTGGAAAAAAGAGGAACTTCACGGACTGTGAACAGGAATCACTTCTGAGTGAGGCAGAGAAGCACGGAAAAAGGCTTTATTTGGCACGCTCAGCGCAAAACAAACCATCCACTTTTAAATAAGAAGTTGACCAAGCTGCTCTTACATGCCTGTATAGGTTAGTGGTGAGCGCGCACGCCCTTCGTCCCAAAGGTCGTGAGATCGACTCCCGCATGGTACAACGTTTTTTTTATTTTGTTTATTCCAGATTCAAAGAACACAGGAAAACTATTTAATGAAACAACAAGAAATAGAACAATACATGAAATGAAAGGAAGCAGACGATTTCTTGTTTTGTAATTAGTTTTCATGTGTATTTAAATCTGGAAGGAAAAAAAAAAAGAAAAACGTTGTACCATGCGAGATTCGAACTCATGACCTTTGGAACTAAAGGCAAGCACGCTACACACTGACCTAAACGTAGGCATATTGGTACAGCTTGGTTAACTTCTTATTTAAAGAAATCACATCTCATTGTTGTCAATATCGTTGCCACTATTTGGCGCATGCTTTTATATCCACTCATCTAATTGCGTCCATGTGGATGTAATAATCGTTAATCATGTGTGTTTGGTGGGATTAATGATTGTTTTCACATCATGGACACAGTTTCTCAGAATCACCTGTAAGTGTCGCCAAAGGAACAAAGACCACAGAAACGTGCGTACGCCAACAGGGGAGCTTGCGTGGAGGTGCGCAGATATTCACGTTCAGTTCAGTTTTGATACATACGGGGTTTTGCGTGGAAAGTGACGTGCGCACGGTTTTTGTGCGTGCGCACGGTTGATACATGAGTCTCTCCCTGGTTCTGGAGGAGTTCTGACCCACTCTTCTTTCCATTGTTGCTTCAGTTCTTTGAGGTTTCTGCTCAGCTCTCTGAAGGTTTCAGGTTCAGGTTCTGGACTCTGACTGGGCCGTTGATTTGATTTGATTTGATGTTTATTCATTCATTTTAAAAGAACAATACAAAACAGTTTCATCAGATACAAGAATACAAGTAGGATAAAATGAAAGGAGCAGAAAGAAGATGAAATCTTATTATATCTGCCCCTTATTTATTTCACAGTTTGTTCAACCAATGATAACCTTCAAACTACATCACAAAATGAATAACTCTACTTAATTTTTCTAACTGTAATACACAAACACACTAAGCTACATCATATATAGTTTTTGAGCAAGTCCTTTTTGACCTTTTTCTTAAATGTATACATTGGGCAGCACGGTGGCACAACTGGTAGAGCTGCTGCCTCTCAGCGAGAAGGTTGCCGGTTCAAATCCCGGTCCGGGGCCTTTCTGGGTGGAGTTTGCATGTTCTCCCCGTGCATGCGTGGGTTTCCTCCGGGTACTCCGGTTTCCTCCCACAGACCAAAAAACATGCTTGTTAGGCTGATTGGTGACTCTAAATTGACCCTAGGTGTGAGTGTGAGAGTGGATGGTTGTTTGGTGTGAGTGAGACAGGTCCCTCTTGTAAATGAGTCCCCGTGACTCAACGAGGCTAGCCTGTATAAATAAAGGTTGAATGAATGAATGAATGAATTGATTTTGCATTTTTAACATCACTCTCCAGACATTCCACAATCCAACTCCCTGAATTGAGGTAGACCGTCCCTTTAAAGCTCCACTGACATCATCTTTTGACTTTTCAAAAAATGGCACAACATATATAAATATTAAGATTGACCCCTGACCGTTTTTGCTAAAATAATGTTAAATGAATGAAAATTCTCCCCCAAAACAGTTTAAAATTAGCGCCATTTTTTTAACACGATAAATAGGGATTTCGCCGTCGCAGGATGATGACGTCATGTAAAGGAATTTCTCTACTGCGCAGCTTGAAAACAATGGAGGAGCTACAAACTCGATCCGTCCAATTTAGCCATTTAAAAGTTAATATTTTAGCGGATTGTCTGCAGAGAAGCCAAAGTTATTTCCAGTAAACAGCAGGTTATAATTTTTTTCAGCTCCTGCTGGTTTTTGGAGACTTTTCACTTCATGAGGTGAACTGCTGTGTGGAGTTACATTAGAGCTGTCATCGGGCCGGAAATCCACGGCCCTACCCTACCCGAGCCCTTAGTTTAATTACCCAAGCCCGAGGGAGCCCGCTGATTTCCTAGAAATCACCGCCCGACCCGACCCTACCCGATTAAAAAAAAAAAAAAAAAAACACTACGTTTATTTATTAAGCTTTTACTGCGTTCTCCCACTCAGCAAAAGAACTTGATGTTGTTCTTCTGTGTTTTGATGGAGGAGGTGTGAGCGCGCTGCTCGCGGTGACTTTTGATGTTGAAGCTTCAGGAATGTCAGGAATGCGGCTACTTGTTCCGCCGCAGATGAGAGCAGTGTGCGGACGTGAGCGTGCACCTGACGCACGTCAGCTGGTGACATCATTTTGAGCTTGTTAAAGTTAGGCCACAGAAATAATGCAACTCTGTGCAAGTCGTGGATAATAATTTTGCGCTCCAGCACTTCTGCATGTGCGGCGCAGAAACGCCTGCTGCGGAGAGTCTGTGTGTGAGGACTGGCAGTGTTGCTTCAGTTTCTCATTCCAGAGACAAACCAGGTTGATGGTGGGATATTTGTCACCCTCCAGTTCTCTCTGTGCACGGTAAAATGGTTCGAGAAATGTCACTAAAAAGTCCAGCATGTCGGGGGAGACGCTGTCCAGGCGCGCCTGCTCTCTGGCTGAGTTGCGCAATTTAGTGGCTGCGCTGCGGTTTTCACCATCTAAATTCACTCTATTAATTATTTCCTCATCAGTAAACTTACTGCCTTATATTCTTTACAAGCAGATTAAAACAATTTTATATTGTGTGCATTTTTATTTAGTTTTGTTTGTGCTGTATGATTAAAAAAAACCACATCAAAGCCCGAGCCCGACCCGGCCCGCGCCAATCAAACGCAAAAATATGGCCCTACCCTACCCGAAGTCGGGTAGGGCTCGGGTAGGGTCGGGC
>JBBPBX010015447.1:29250-45794 GCA_038048925.1 Garcialebias charrua | reverse complement strand
TCACAAATAATTTGCACATTGATTGAATGAAAATGTTTCCTGTTAACATAAACATATTCATCCTGTGATGGTGCTTTTATAGCAATGTGTGTGCAGTCGACAGCCCCGATTACATTAGGAAAACCGGTTCTCGCTGCAAATTGCGCTTTGATGTTGGCCTGTTCAGCTGCATTGTATGGGAATGTTATGTATCTGGGTGACATACGGATGAGTCCATCCCACACAGCTGGCATGACTCGGCTCAGTGTGGACTGAGACACTCCCGATCGGTCTGCCAACTCCCTCTGAAATGCCCCTGTTGCGAGAAATCCCAGTGTTGTCAGCAGCTGCACATGTACAGGCAGCGCATGGCTCCTGGCTGTGTGGCGCTCCAAAACCGGTCGTAGCTCTAAGCACAGTTGCAGGAGTACTGCCCTCGGAAGCCGAAAACGACTGATGAGCCAGTCATCATCATGAGCCAGAAAATCCTCTCGGTCTCGAAAAACACGCTCTCTGCGTATGGCGCGATTTGCTATATCCTCTAATAAAGCTAGAGCCATTGTTGTCAATATTGTTGCCACTATTTTGCGCATGCTTTTGTATCCACTCATCTAATTGCGTCCATGTGGATGTCATGATTGTTAATCATGTGTCTGGTGTGAACAATTATCATTTTCACATCATGAACAGTTAATGATTATAATAATAATAATAATGAATCCAATTTATAACGCACCTTTCATTAATGAAAATCTCAAAGTGCTACAAGGTGCAACAGAATATAATGTCAATGAAACTAAACAATTAAAATCAACAACAGTATCAGCTAAGATCAAAAGTAGAATCATGAGGAGTAAAGTATGCTCGGTTGAAAAGAAAGGTCTTCAAGCCGCTCTTAAAGTCAACCACAGACTGTGGGGCGTCAGTTTCCCGAAAGCACCTGTTAGTGTCGCCAAAGGAACAAGTACCACAGAAACGTGCGTACGCCTGCTCGGGAGCTTGCGTGGATATGTACCTGGATGCGCATATATTCACGTTCAGTTCAGTTTTGTTACATACGGGGTTTTGCGTGGAAAGTGACGTGCGCACGGTTTTTGTGCGCACACACGGTTGATACATGAGGCCCCAGGTCTTTAGTATTTATGTTACACAAATATTTCAATTGCATTAAAGAGACAAATTGAAGACAATTATTTAATAAACATGAGGGTTATGAGGGGGTCCCTTAAACTTTTTCTCCCCTGTAAGGGGTCCCTGAGCCCCAAAACTTTGAGAACCCCTGCTTTACACTACAATATGTGTCCTCATTTACCCATTTACCATATACAGTATAGCACTCTACTATTTCTATACAAAGACTAACCAGAGCGATAGATCACATTCTTACACTGATGGATCACTGAGAGGTTCAGTGTCTTGTCCAGAGACATCCATCCATCCATTGTCTTCCGCTTATCCGGGGTCGGGTCGCGGAGGTAGCAGCCTTAGTAAGGAGGCGCGATTACCTGAAGGAATACATTCACGCCTTTACGGCAAGGGAGTCAGCGGCGTAGCGCCAGAGGCCCCGCCCTCTGGGTACTTAAGCCGCTGACGCCCATCCAACTTTCTCTTATTGCCCTTCACCTCGCTTAAACCTGAACTACCTCTCTTCGCAGGACTTCTCTGTTGCTTCATCGCTCAACTAGAAGTGAGCTTGCTCCCTACACAGAGCGTACGGAGAATTATTCCTGTGTACTGCTGGGCTAGCGAAAGCTAGTCCGGCACATTTTATCTTAACCCCAAAGTTTTTTCTTCTCCTCTCTCCACAGACTGCATCGCTCGACGGCGCTAACTGCGTCACACCGCTACCCCTGCTAATTCATAGCGGGCTAGCCAGCGAAAGCGACACGACGGAGGAGACGCCTCAAAATAAAAGAAAAAAGATTCTGGAAGGACTCGCCCGCCTTATCTCGGACATGCCTCCAGAGAAAGGAAAGCGAAAGGCAAGACTTCCAAGGAAAACCAGCAGGACAGCGAGCCCAACCTCGCGCGCCTGTCCTAGCGGATGCGGTTTCTCCCTCGCAGCGGCGGACACCTATGAGGCCTGTCCCGTCTGCTTGGGGATGTTACATGCAAAAATGGTGCTGGATGCGCCTGATTCTTGCCCACACTGCAGCCAGATGCTGGAGGTGGTGAGGAGGCACCGGGCGAATTTTGTCGCCAAGTCCATGGGCGCCGCGGTAGCGGACCCGGACACCACCGAGCCCCTCACTCCCACGCCGGAGCTCGAGAACATGGCTCTGGATGACAGCACACGTGTCGCATGGGGTGACAGCTCTGATGTGCTGGCTCCCATGGTGGACTTAACAGTCGAATTCGACACTCGAGGCATGATGAACGAGGACGAGATCTTGATTTCAGCCTCGGGCGAATTTTCCGCAGAGGACGCAGACGTCGAATACGAGGAACAGGGAGAAGACCTCACCCGCACCCCGGTACCTATGCTCCCAGAAACTGACTTTTCGATCCCTGCTCTGTTCGACCTGTGTCACAGAGCAACGGACGCGCTGCAGATCCCATGGCCAGAACCTCCGCCTCGTCAACAGGTCACGAGGCTGGTAGGAAACTATTTTTACTGAAAGCAGCAGGCCGCCACGAGGCAAAGGATGCCCGTGTTCCTAGACTTCCTCACAGAGCTGACTCGCACCTGGGCTCAACCCCGAGCTCCCATGCTGTTACCACTCTCGCAGTTTCTCGACGTGGACGGGATGGATGAGGTGGGGATAGCTAACGTGCCTTAAATTGAGGACACGCTGGCGTCTCACCTGGCTCCCAAGTCATCCGGGACAAAACCAACTCTCTCCAGCAAAGCCTGTCAAGCTTCAGCTTCTCTGCTCAAAAAATGCTACAGAGCTCAGGGACTTGCGGCGCGCGTGATGAACGTATCCGCGTTGATGCAGGCTTACCTGGCTGAAAATCAGCAATAGCTCCAGGTAACAACGGACAAGCAAGCTGCCGCTGACTTTCTGGATGAAGCCCGCAGGGCAACAGACTTTGTGCTCCGCATGATGGGGACAGCTGTTGTTGCTCAAGGCAGAGGCATGGCCAAAGTGGTCATCGCGATACGACATCTGTGGATGACTTTAACTGATCTCCCAGAGGGACAAAAGGTGCCTTTTCTCTACCACTCGATAGAATCGACGGGATTGTTTGGGAAAGCTCTGGATCGAATTCAGACCAAGCTGGACCAGAGGCGCAAACAGGCAGAAGCTCTCCGGGTGGGCATTCCCAGGAGAACCTTCGCCCCCCCAGGAAGTCTGCTGGGGGCAGACCTGCGCAGCCTCGACACAGCTCAGCAACACGGGCCCCACCGCAAAAGCGGCCGGCGTACGAGGACGAGCACCGGCAGAATCAACCGCCGGGCCCACCTCGAACCGAACATGCTTGGCGCAAAAACAGGTTTGTCCCTCGCCAGGCGGTCAGACACAGGGCCTCCTCGGCGAACCGGGACACCAGACAAAAGCGTGCCTGATGAACCAGGTCCACGTCTTGATTTTACACGATCACCCACCCACGCGGTACGGGGAATGATCCTTTCATGTCCAGACTTTATTTGTAGCACGGTACAAAAAGCTGGTAACTCTGTTGCATGCACAAATCATGTTTTTCCTGCTGTGAGTGACATAAAATCAAACATGTCATTACACTTAAGCACGAATAAAGCTAAAAAAAACAGCCCATCTCTGTTTTATTAGCTCTCAAAAACAACAACAACAAACACAATAAATTCAACAGAACGGGTCCCTCTGGCCTGCCAGCCGACATAAAGGGAGGGGGCCCCTACCCCCCCCCTCCCTCATGGCTCACGGGGTGTTAGCCTAATCGATAAGCCCCAGCAGGGTGCCTCTGTTCCGCGTGTAGCGGACAGGCACAGAGGCGTCTGCAAGCAGGCCCCACACCCCTCACGGAGATAGGTGAGGGGGGTCACGTGCTCCAGCTCCTGCTCCATTGTGAACCACGGGGCGGACAATACACAATTCAAGCAAACACATGACATGTCCGCACCCCAGGGAGGCGCGCCGACAGAATCCGAAGAGCCACTTTCCTGGACACCCATTCAACGACTCCCAGTAAGGGTCGGGGGAGCTACGGCAGAAGCCCACAGGTGACCACAGGCTTCACACGTTTTCAAAGATGTTGGTGATCAAACAGCTGTGTGTAAACAAACCAGGGCTGAATCAGATTCCTCTTCATTTTAATCGAAGGGAACTGAACTCTCTGTCACCAACCAATTTAAAGTCTGCCAAGCACAAAGAACCATCTCCATGTTCTCACGCTGCGGTTGTCCCCTTATCTTTGATGGGCGACACGCAATGTTCAGGCAGTGATCCTGTAGCACGTGACCATACTCACTGTGCTGATTCAGCTCTGTTCTTAAACAATATCCCCCCACCGGGTGAAACACAGACCCCCAGCAGTTTGTCTGACTCCAGCACTCTGTTGAGGCTGGAGACCAGTAAACCAGACCCATCCAGGAAACGGAATGGGGTCAGGAGATCTGCTCGTTTACAAAACTTGCAGCCCCTCAGTCACATGACCCCAAACAAAAAGAGGAAAAACAGACATTCTGTTCCACTTTTGTCTAATAATGACAACAGATTGCCTCTGCCCTCGAACACTCTTGATCAGAGTAGTATGGTGGTACATCTGCAAAAATCCCTAACATTGTTGACCCTCAGGGGATCACAGAATCCAGGGCCCTTGGAGGAGAACTGGTTCCACCAACTGCTCTTCTTCAGGGACACACTATGTCACCAGAAGGAGCAGTCTCGCCGTTTAGGCTGGGAGCTGTAAAAAATTTCAGCTTGGTGGCAGAAAGGAACAAACTGGTGGCATCAGGCCTGCCAGAAAATGTGGTAAAAACCATTCAACATGCCCGAGCTGTATCAAGACAGTCTCTTTACGTACAAAAATGGCGTATTTTTGAAGCTTGGTGCACAGAAAGAAACATTATTTCCTATTCATGTGACCTGGCTCAGCTCCTGATTTTCCTTCAGGACTTACTGGAAAAAGGTTGTTGTTTCTCAACAATTAAGGTGTTCCTATCAGCAATTTCAGCCTGTCATGAAGGCTGGGGAAACAGGACGCCTGGCGCGTATCCAATCATAATAAGATTTATGAAGGGCGTGCTAAGAATGAGACCACCCAGCAGGATCCTGACCCCTGGTTGGGATCTTAGTCTGGTCTTGGGGGCTCTCTGTGATCCTCCATTCGAGCCACTGAGCGAGATTAAGATAGATTTATTATCTTATAAAACCGCTCTACTCTTGGCCCTTTGCTCGGCGAAACACGTAGGTGACCTCCATGCCTTGTCTGTACATCCAATGTGTACTAGATTCACCCCTGACGGGTCAAAGGTCACCTTAAGGCCTAATCCTGCATATATCCCCAAGGTCTTGACTTTAAACCCTAGGAGTCTGGACTTTGATCTCTCCTCTTTTCCACCTGCTCCTGTCCTCACTCAGGAACAGGAAAGGCTGAAGGCTCTCTGCCCCATGAGTTTTACGCACTTACATGCAGAGAACAGCCGAATGGAGAAAAACAAACCAACTGTTTGTGTGCTTTGCAATACCTGCTACCGGAAAGGCCCTATCAAAGCAACGCCTCTCACATTGGGTGACTGAGGCCATAAAAAGGGCGTACAGTAGCAAAGGTCAACAGGTGCCCTCTGGAGTGCACGCTCACTCTACTCGGGGCTTGGCCACTTCATGGTCACTGTTCAAGGGTGTACCAGTTGCAGACATCTGTGCTACGGCAAACTGGAGCTCAATAAACACTTTTGCAAAGCATTACAGTTTGGATGTTACTGCGTGTGATGTCACTCAGGCTGTTCTTTCTAACACACAGTAGAAAGTAGCCTTGAGATGCCTGCTGGTCAAGGGCAGACGTTCACACTAGCATGCATTTTACTGAGCATTTCAAGGGCGTGAATGAATTACGTTCCCATAGCATATGTTGCACCGAGAGAACATGACTGAAAGGGAACTGAAAGTTATGCACCATAACTCATGTTCCCTGAAGGAAGGGAACGAGGTGCAACATATCTGGCCCTTTCAATGCTGAAAGCTCGGTGAAGTGCATTTTGGAGAAAGTTGGATGGGTGTCAGCGGCTTAAGTACCCAGAGGGCGGGGCCTCTGGCACTATGCTGACGCCCTTGCCGTAAAGACGTGAATGTATTCCTTCAGATAATTGCGCGGGGGCGCAATTCCCATAGCATATGTTGCACCTCGTTCCCTTCCTTCAGGGAACATGAGTTATGGTGCATAACTTTCAGTTTTCTAACTATCTTTCAGATCAGAGTCAGAGTCAGAGTCAGAGAGTCTTTATTGTCATTTGCACCGCATGTGGTACATGTGATGAAAACGAGATTATGTACACAGGGTCCCAGTTACATCCAACAACAAATGCAAGAGAAAAACAGTAATAACATCTAGGATTAACTAAGAAAAACATCAACTAGTAATACACTAAGCCCTAATGTAGTAGAAAAACATCATTATAAACAGCAGCACGAACATGAGTCTGTATGAGCAGATGGTCACAAATGAACACAGCAACAAGAAAACAGATCAGCATCAGCATGATGTGATATTTTGCAGTGTTTATTCTTATTATTTATTTATTCATGAGTCTAACAGCCTCAGGGTAGAAGCTGTTCCTCAGTCTAGTGGTTCTACATTTGATGCTCCTCAACCTCCGTCCTGAGGGGAGTGGGGCAAAGAGTGAGTGTGCTGGGTGAGTGAGGTCTTTCATGATGCAGGTGGCTCTTTTCCTGCATCTGGAGGTGTAAATGTCTGTGATGGTGGGGAGACTGACTCCAACAGACTTCTGTGCAGCCTTCACCACTCTCTGTAGAGCTTTCCTCTCTGCAACTGTGCAGCCTCCATGCCACACATTGATGCTGGAGCACAGGATGCTCTCCACTGCACACCTGTAGAAGGAGGTGAGAACTGGGCTGCTCAGACCAGCTCGTCTCAGCCGTCTGAGGAAGTAGAGTCTCTGATGACCTTTCTTGATCAGGCTGGTGGTGTTGTTGCTCCAGCTGAGGTTATCATTCAAGTGTACACCCAAGTATTTGTAGCTGGAGACCACTTCCACTGCAGATCCACTTATGTTCAGTGGGGTGTGGGTGTGTATGTTCCTTCTGAAGTCCACAATCATCTCCTTTGTCTTCTTCACATTCATGTGAAGGTTATTCTCTTTGCACCAGCTCTCCAGGTGTTCCACCTCCTGTCTGTAGCTGGACTCATCATTGTTTGTGATGCATCCCACCACCGCTGTATCATCTGCAAACTTAACAATATGACAGCCTGGATGTGTGGCTGTACAATCATATGTGAGCAGAGTGAACAGAAGAGGGCTCAGCACACATCCTTGAGGAGAGCCAGTGCTGAGGGTAATGGTGGAGGAGGAGAAGTTGTGGATCTTCACGGACTGTGGTCTGTTTGTTAAGAAGTCTAAGACCCAGTTACAAACGGAGGGGCTTAGTCCAAGTGTGGATAGTTTGTCTATCAGAGTTTGGGGGATCATGGTGTTGAAGGCAGATGTGAAGTCCACAAAGAGCATGCGCACGTATGAGTCCTTCTGATCCAGGTGGGTGAGAGCAGTGTGGACCACAGAGGAGATGGCGTCCTCTGTTGATCGGTTCTCGCGGTATGCATACTGATGAGGATCCTCGTTGATGTTGACGGTTGGTTATCTGAGGCAATGTGTTCAACATAACAGTACTTCTTCCAGTTATTTAACAGTCAATAATGGTGTACCACAAGGCTCAGTCTTAGGTCCCACCCTCTTTACAATCTACATTAAGTAATATGTAGGTCAGAGCATCCCTGATGCATCCTTACATTTCTATGCTGATGGCACAGTTGTTTATTGTCGAGCCAAAACCGTTGTTAAGGCTTTCCAGTTTATGCAATCTGCTTTTGACATCATCCAGTCAGATTTGTTCCATCTCAAACTTGTCTTAAATGCTGATGAAACCAAAGGGACCTTCTTCTCCTACTTCCTGTAAAAACTGAAGCTGTGGTCCTACAGATTCAGTTTCCAGTGTGGTTGGTGGTCATGTGACTTGGATAGACCAAAGCTGAGCGGCTTAGCATCAGGCTAAAACAGAAATGCTCTCTATCTTTGAGAACAGTCTCACTGTGACGCAGTACTCAGGGAACAGTCATTACACACGCGAGAGGCTGTAATGGCTCATCTTGAAATAACTCCAACATTTTAAAGATTGTTGCTCTCTGATGTGGACTTTTGATGTTATTTTTATTTGAATGACTGCAGTGTGAAGGGACAACATAACAAAAGCTTCAATAAACTGACTGAAGACTCATGACCTTTGATTTACAGCTACAGTGGCCAGTCAGAAAGTCTTAACAGCACTGATAATTATCAGTACACACAAAGACAGATATGTTCAGTCAGTTATGGTGATGAAAGGGCAGTGAAGAAACATGAGCTGAATGAGTCAGGAGTTTCTTGTCACTGCCTGTTTATGACTGAGTCACATCAGATGTTCACTGCTGATACATGCCCAGAGTTAAAGTCATTTTCAGATTTAGATTACCGGTACAGTACATTCATTTGTTCTGTGTGTAAACTTCCACAAAACACAGAACAGAAAGAAGCTTGCCAACACTGAAGACTTCTTACCTGAGTCTGTGTATCCCTGAATGGCTTGTGAGTATTTCTCCAGTGCATCGGCAAACTGTCCATTTTTAAACAGCAGGTTTCCTTCATTCTTTAGCCGGGACAAATGTGGGGGTAGGGCTCCACATGGAACATCAAGATTGACAGTTTCTTCTGTTTTCCCCCTGCCTGTAATTCCCTTACTGTTCCGATCACCCGGCTTGGAAGCTGCCGATGCACTCTGGTTAGAACCGTTGGCCACATTCTCCTTCGACTCCTGTGGGACTTTGTACTTGTCTGGGCTGCCTCCTTTGCTCTTCCATTGTCCATGCTGGTGGGAGTTGCTGGACTCACTGTGTGGACCCCTGTCCCCTTTGCAGTGGGGCTTTTTTTGAGTGTTGCCCATGTCTCCCCTTTCAGCAGGAGCAGCAGAGCTCTCCTCCCCTCCCACAGGATGGCTGGGTTGAACCGGACAAGCTGGAGGGAGAGGGAGGGAGAGGTGAGTAAGAGAGCGAGAGAGAGAGAGGAAGTACACTGACAGGAAGGAGTCAGTGATTGCATCACAGTTGGGGGTGGGGGAAGTTTGACACACACACGCATCAAAGAGGGAGTTCCAGAATGAACTGAAAGCGCCTGATGGGGGAAGGGATTACCCTCATCCACATTATATCACATCACCCAAGAGACAAGAAATGTCCTCTATTTATAGCATAGCACAGTGATATTTAAAGACAGAGTCTGTCTGCTGCCAAGAACTTTAAAGCTCCCTCAGATGGTCTGTGCAAATCAAGATAGCTTTATCTAACAACGTTGAGTCAGGTCCTCTGTACAGATTCTTCTTGTTGAAACGTTTCATCATTTATCATTTATCCAAAGACTTCTTGAGTCTGAGGCGCTGCAACAAACTCTGTCATATCAGCAGCACCTTCTCATAGTGGATCGACCAGTTTGCTGTGACAGCCAAAACTACTTACTCACATGTAAAAGGAGGACCATCAGCCAAACGATCAATCAATAGTGCACTAGATCGTTACTTTTCTGATAACCGCTTGTGATACTAGCAATAACAGCATTGTAAGAAGTTGACAGTTGAACGCGGAGAACCCCACCCATGTTCAATGATAGATGGGTTCTCTTCACAAAGATGGCCTCCTTTGCTCCTCTCTCAAACCATCGTTCCTCTCTATCAAGGATGTGAACATCTTCATCCCTGAAAGAGTGACCTCTGGTTTGGAGATGAGCGTAGGCCGCAGAGTCCTGGCCGGATGATGTTGATCTTCTGTGCTGGGCCATCCTTTTGGCCAGTGGCTGTTTAGTTTCCCCGATGTAAGACTGATCACAGCCTTCAATCCTGTGTATGTCCTGTACATATCGCAGTTTTGACAATAAAGTTGACTTTGACTTTTGACTTTGATACACTCTCTCATTCTCTATACATGTACAGGTCTCTCTTGTAAATGAGTCCTTGAGGCTCAATGAGATTAACCTGCCAAAATAAAGATTGAATGAATGAATACACAATATTACTCGTGCCGGGGAACTGGCTCTTTGGGATGAACCAGTCTTTACCGTAATGTATTTTGGGGTTTAAAAGCCACTGGGACATTATGTTTAGAAAATAAAACGTCTCAGTTTCTCTGAAACTCCCGCAACATACAGAATGACCACTGGTCTGGGTCTGGGTTCCTCCTTTTCGCCTGATGGCTGACTGGAGTCCTGTTTGGGTTTCTTTTCTGCTTTCAAGAAGGTCCAGTTAGGATATCCACATCTAGAGTCTGTCTTGTAGGGGTGCACCGATAAATTGGCCCCGATTTCCTTAATTTTGGGAAATCGGTTGATACGTGCATGAGAAACCGATTTTACCTTCTTTTTTTTTTTGTTTTAACAACAATTGTCTGAACTTCATTTATATTTCAGAGAGAGCACTACCTCATTGCCAGTTAAAACAAGTTTGTATTGTTTCTAAGATATTGTTCAAGGGTGTGTTTTTCAATAAAATAAGATTAGCAAATTGAAGGTGCATTGGGACTTTATAACACGTGACAGTGTCACTTAAAAAACAAAATCGTATCGGCTAAAATCAGAATCGGCAGGTCAGACATTTTTAGAAATTGGTGATTGGCCAGAAAACTTCAATCAGTGCACCCCTACTGTCTTGTGTGATATTTCTCCTTCTGCCTGGCTCCTTAGTGGGGTCTGCTTTGTGGTACAGAGTCTGATGACTCCTAACTTGTGCTCCAGAGGGTGATGGGAGTCAAACTGCAAATACTGGTCTGTGTGGGTGGGTTTGCAGTACACCTCAGTTTGCAAATGTCCTCCATCAGAGACAGAGACCTCACAATCCTCACAAACTAGTTTTGGCTGTCATCAGCAAACTGGTTGATCCACTATGAGGTGTTGCTTGTTGTTGTGTTGTTTGTTGCAGCTCCTCAGACTGAAGAAGTCCGAGTTCAAAATACAACCCTAAATCCCAAAAAAGTTCAATCAAGTCATCTGGACAGATTCTTCTGGGTTGAAACAAAGTTAGAACATTGTGCAAAATGTAATTAAAAGAAACAAACTGCAAAGATGTCCAAATCTCAGACCTCTATTGTATTCTCAATGGAACAACGTAAGTAAATGTTGAAATGAGGAAGTTGTGCCATTTTTCCTTAAAATTAGAGGTAAATGTGAATTTTATGGCAAGTAATCAAAATGTACATCTACAAATGTTGAGCTTTTGTTCAACCCAACTCAAGGTAACTACGGTACCTTAGTTAACTTACCATAAACCACAAAAAGTGGATATAACTCAGCCACTAACACTGACCTCAGATTTAGCAAGGTAAGCGAGACTGATCCCAAGACATACTTGCCAATTTTTTTATTAATTTTTTTTCTTCTTTCGGCTGCTCCCTACGCTAGGGGTCGCCACAGCGAACTAAGTCGCACGAAGACTTGGCAGTTATTTTTACGCCGGATGCTCTTCCTGACACAACCACAGACCACCGAGCTACCACAGCCCTCTGCGTGGAGCAGAGAGCTGCTATCTAGGACACCCGGAGGAGCAGATGGTGAGGGTAAGGGCCTTGCTCAAGAGCCTAGAGTGGGACAAATTAGGGTGGGGACCGGTATGGGTGCTTCACCTATCCCACCCACAGTTTTGATGTTGTCGGTACCGGGGCTTGAACTGGCGATCTTCCGATCACAGGCCCACCTTCTCTAACCTCTGTGCCACCACTCCCCAAGACATAATCGCCAAATAATTGTGCAACACCTGTGTTTAAAATTTTGCTATTAACTATTTGGATTCAATTAAATTCAGTTTATTTATATAGCACCAAGTCACAACAGAAGTCATCTCAAAGAGTCAACCCTGTTTGTTGGCAAAATATCACATGAACCACTGGACCGGTTTTTCTTTTAAATGTTCACAATGTAATCATTATACATCTACAACTCATAACTTTTAGGACTCAATAAGATGGTTTAAAAAGGCAAATAATAAAAAGCACATGACTTTCCTTTAGTATTTGTATCTGTATGTGATCAAATTCATTGAGTTTGTGAGGTTCCAGTCTCACCGGTTTGTTGTCCTTTCTCTTCAAAATGGTTGCTGTTTTCTTCTTCAACTTCCTGGATGAGGATTTTTCTGCCCTTTCGCTGCTCTGGTAGACATTCTGACAGCTTCTTCTCAATTTTAGACAGAAGTTGCTAAAACAACAAATTATTTAGGTGTGAACATGTATCAGTGGAAGGAATCAAGCTGATTCCTGTAAGCCAATAGAAACCAGGTTTGGTACCTTACCACCTAAATGTAATTGCCCTACAGTGATTAGGTTATAGACTGTACAGTATGTTGCAAAACAAATGTTCTAATCCACACATACAAATACAAAGACACCTAGTGGACAAAAGGCCCACAGGCAGTTAGTAATGCTTTACGTTCCTTCTGTTACCTACAGTAGCTGCAGTATTGTGCGGTTCTTCCCTCAGCACCATCCTCAGGTCTTCAGAGGCCATTTGGAATTTGCCCATATGATTATAAACAGTAGCACGACGTAGCAGAGCTAAAAAAATAAATAAAAAAACGCAAACATTACGTATTTACATATACAGTACAGGTACTCCCCGACTTACGAGCGCATAGACATACGAGGTTCCGGACTTACGAGCTCACTAACGAACAGTAAATTTGTAAAGAACATACAGAAAATACAGCACTTTTATGTGTTTTTAGATGAAATTGTGTTAGCTAACCGTTTGGAAACAAGTTTCTGAGCATGTTTATGAACTAGTATAGAACGTTTGTGATGAAAAACAAGTGTTCGTAGTAGCGCTAGCATAAATTTTCCGACTTACGACCGAAAATCCGGACTTACGAGCGTGTTCCGGGTTCCGACATACGAGATTTCGTCTTACGAGCACCTCGTAGGAACGGAACTCGCTCGTAAGTCGGGGATTACCTGTATATCATTTTGGCTAAAGTTATGACTCAGACATGTTAACTTATTCTAATTACTAGAGGATTAAAGTAATGTAGTAATAAATAAATTTTAAAAAGCACCTTTTTTGTTTCCTGGTTGTAGCTCGAGCACTTGCTGACAGTCTCTCATGGCATCATGCCAGTGCGTCAGGTTGATCTCTGCCTGAGCTCGGTTGTTGTATGCACTGACTGTGGGAAGAATCGAAAGGCTTCTGCATTGAATAAAAAAATAAAAAGAACATTTTCAGTATAATACAATTTTATACCAGACATTCCAGTATCATTTGATTAACAAAATTAGCATCAAACATACATAAATTAAAGGTCAAGCATTCTTTGAACGACTGCATTGCTGCCTTTCATGTTAGTGTTACATTAAATTTATCTGATGCTGAAAATAAATAAGAATATAGCTGTTTTATAGTCAAATATAACTACATCAAATTTTAGCCCAATACATGTACGGTATATGTCAAATTGACTGCGTTATAGCCATTTTTGTGTTAGCAGATGTTAAAAAGCGGTGGAAGTGGTCTCCAGCCACAAATACTTGCGTGTACACCTGAACAATAACCTCAGCTGGAGCAACAACACCACCAGCCTGATGAAGACAGCTCAACAGAGACTATACTTCCTCAGGCCGCTGAGGTCCTGTGCTCCAGCATCAACGTGTGGCATGGAGGCTGCACAGAAGAAAGAAAAGCTCTACAGAGAGTGGTGAAGGCTGCACAGAAGACTGTTGGAGTCAGTCTCCACACCATCACAGACGTCTACACCTCCAAATGCAGGAAGAGAGCCACCTGCATCATGAAGGACCCCACTCACTCAGCATACACACTCTTTGCCCCGCTCCCCTCAGGAAAGAGGTTGAGGAGCACTAGAACAGGGGTCTGCAACCTGCGGCTCTGGAGCCACATGCGGCTCTTTGGTCCCTCTGCAGCGGCTCTTTCAAGCTTTGACCAAAACTGAATTGGTTGTTTAAAAAAAAGACTAGTTTCAGTCTTTATGTCATTTCATTGGCAAATATGTGGATATTGGAACAAGAGTAAAACTTTATGCTTTATTTCTATACTTAAAGGAGCTGTATGTAACTTTTCTAACAATATATTTTTAACATATTTCTTCACTCTGTCACTACCTCCTGACACACTGATTTTAGACAAGTAATCTCTGAAAAAAACTATTGTCCCCTTGCTTCTCTAAAAGCATTTCTAAAAAGCCACAGTGACCCACCGTTAACCAGCCAATAAAAACATATTTTGTAACCAGCCAATAAAAACAGAGCTCGAATTTGAATTTCAGCAGAGCAAGGGCAAGAGCAAGCCTCAGAGCCATGTATGGCTCTGAGGGAGAGGGACCAGAAACGTGTCTCTGTTCAAAATTTTCCTAAGTTCCAGCGTGTTCCAGAAATTACATACTGAACCTTTAATTCATTTTTCCACAATTAAAAAAACCTAGGTTTTTATAGTTCATAGTTTTCATTAATTTAAAAAAACCTCTCTTTAAAATAATCTGTTTTTTTTTTTTCATTTGTCTTAAATTGTAAAAATAGAAATTATTAGTTATTTTATTTTTATAATGTCACCCCTATGGCCACAAAAGCCCCTTCCAACAAAGCTAAAGTGGCCCATGGGCCACCAGTTGATAACCACAGCTGTAGCAGGTTGCGGCTCTGAACACTTTTAATTTAGTGAACAAAGGCATAAAATGGCTCTTTTGGTTGTAAAGGTTGCAGACCCCTGCACTAGACTGAGGAACAGCTTCTACCCTGAAGCTGTTAGACTCATGAATCTCAAACCAGAAAAATCACTGTAATGCCACTTTAATTGATGATATGTGACTTATCTATGCTGCTGATTTCATGCTGCTGATTTCTTGCCTTTAAGCTGCTGTATTCATACCCATCTGCTCACAACAGACTCATGTTTGAAAAAAAAAAATACATATTGATGTTCAGGCTGCTACACCATATTATTTTACATTATATCTTGGATCCTTACTCTTTCTTTTTAGACTTTAAAGTTTTGCTATTTTTGGGTGTAATTGGACGGACCTTGAGTACACAGTTTCGTTCCACCTCATGTACCACAAGTGATGACAATAAAGAACCTTGGACTATGAATAAGCTGTGGAGGCCAATTGAAACGGGATGACTCCAAAAGTTAATTAATTGTAGTTCCAACGGTGTCTTCATGAAAGGGTCATTAAAATCTGTGCAGTGGTTCATGAGTGATGCACCAGACAGAGTAGTCACTAGTTGGTTAAAGCCAAAGTTTTAGGCAAAAGAGAAAAAAAAGTATGAGTAGTTCACAGGCTGTGTGTTGGGGACGATGCTCAGATATTACACAAAAATTTAGATTAATATCAGCAAAAACGGATTGAGTTATAGACATTTTTAAAACTAAGATCAGTTGGCTGTGGCAGCCATCTTGAATTGGGCTTACTCCATAAGTTAAAGGGCTGTGGATGTTTATACTGTAATTACATTTTGAGTTTTGTTAAAATCCACCCACTGGGTCATGATATATTTAGCTAAGGCTGCAAATAAATAAACACATACACACTCGAGCAAAAACAGTATCCCTCTTTTGCTGTCAGGTCATAAACAGGACTGTAGTTAAGCACTTAGGGACTTTTAGAAGAGATTGTTATTGTAATAAATAAGTCATTAGGGAATCCAACCTGGAGTAGTATGCAACTGCTTCTTCATAGTCATGTGCTTTAAAAGCTTCATTGCCTTTGTCCTTTTCACGGTTTGCCAGAAGGAGCTTTTCCTGCGGTGACAGCACTGAACACACATCCAACAAGTTCAGTATGTTTCACATTTTGCATGTACTGTAAACCACACGTGTACTGTAGGTGGTGCAGAGTTCATTACATGAGGAGTCTTCTTTCTTGATTTTAGGATGTCCCGTGTTTAGAACGGTTGTTGGATCATTTTTGATTTCATTCCCATCTATCCTGTCACATTCTTTTTCCACATCAAACCTGAAAATAGAGGAATGGGGGTAAAAATTAAAATAAACGTACAACAGCCAATAGCAGCACCTGCTGTTAAAGTATACAGTAAATCACTATGATAAAAGAGGCTTAGCTCAGAACTCAAAAGCCTGTCATTAGTCAAGTCTGCAGCTGTTCTAATTGTGTGTTGTGTCCTTTAAGCACATTAAAGAATCCCTTACTTATCCCATTCTTGATAATCCCGGGGAACAGTGTGTTTCAAGGGATTCTTTCTTTCTTTCGGAGCTGAATTCTGCAATTGTGAAAATGTTTTATTCAGTGTTTGTCTTTTATGACTCTATTTCCAGTCATGTTCTTATAGTTTAATTACCTCACTGAGTGGGACAAAACAATTAGAGCCTCTTACAGGTGGTATTTTCCCTTTCATTGTGACACCAAACATGGACTCCTCTTTAATCAAAGCTTCAGTTT
>JBBPBX010015447.1:0-18569 GCA_038048925.1 Garcialebias charrua | reverse complement strand
GGTCCCAAGCCCGGGTAAATGGTGAGGGTTGTGTCAGGAATGGCATCCGATGTAAAACACTTTTGCCAAAACCATAATGCGAGTTCATCAAAGTGAAACCATACCGGATCGGTCGAGGCCCGGGTTAACAACGACTGCCACCGGTGCTGTTGACAAACAGGGTGCCGGCGGAAATTGTGCTACTGTTAGTCGAAGACCCCGAGGAGGGAAACGTGTCAGGAGACAGAGGGAGAGGAGGAAAGTGAAGAATGTAGGACTGAGGGTTGCAACTCTAAATGTGGGGACAATGACAGGCAAAGGTAGAGAGCTGGCTGACATGATGCAGAGAAGAAAGGTAGATGTTTTATGTGTCCAAGAGACCAAGTGGAAGGGCAGCAAGGCTCGCAGTATTGGAGCAGGGTTCAAACTGTTTTACCATGGTGTGGATAGAAAGAGAAATGGAGTAGGGGTGGTCCTGAAACATTGATTTATTCAGGTTGTTGACAAACATTGATTTATTCAGTTTGTTGACAAATGTTGATTTATTCAGTTTGTTGACAAATGTTGATTTATTCAGTTTGTTGACAAATGTTGATTTATTCAGTTTGTTGACAAACATTGATTTGTTCAGTTTGTTGACAAATGTTGATTTATTCAGTTTGTTGACAAACGTTGATTTATTCAGTTTGTTGACAAATGTTGATTTATTCAGTTTGTTGACAAACATTGATTTATTCAGTTTGTTGACAAATGTTGATTTATTCAGTTTGCTGACAAACATTGATTTGTTCAGTTTGTTGACAAATGTTGATTTATTCAGTTTGCTGACAAACATTGATTTGTTCAGTTTGTTGACAAATGTTGATTTATTCAGTTTGTTGACAAATGTTGATTTATTCAGGTTGTTGACATATATTGATTTATTCAGTTTGTTGACAAATGTTGATTTATTCAGTTTGTTGACAAATGTTGATTTATTCAGTTTGTTGACAAATGTTGATTTATTCAGTTTGTTGACAAATGTTGATTTATTCAGTTTGTTGACAAATGTTGATTTATTCAGTTTGTTGACAAATGTTGATTTATTCAGTTTGTTGACAAATGTTGATTTATTCAGTTTGTTGACAAACATTGATTTATTCAGTTTGTTGACAAATGTTGATTTATTCAGTTTGCTGACAAACATTGATTTGTTCAGTTTGTTGACAAATGTTGATTTATTCAGTTTGCTGACAAACATTGATTTGTTCAGTTTGTTGACAAATGTTGATTTATTCAGTTTGTTGACAAATGTTGATTTATTCAGGTTGTTGACATATATTGATTTATTCAGTTTGTTGACAAATGTTGATTTATTCAGTTTGTTGACAAATGTTGATTTATTCAGTTTGTTGACAAATGTTGATTTATTCAGGATGTTGACAAATGTTGATTTATTCAGTTTGTTGACAAATGTTGATTTATTCAGTTTGTTGACAAATGTTGATTTATTCAGTTTGTTGACAAACGTTGATTTATTCAGTTTGTTGACAAATGTTGATTTATTCAGTTTGTTGACAAACATTGATTTATTCAGTTTGTTGACAAATGTTGATTTATTCAGTTTGCTGACAAACATTGATTTGTTCAGTTTGTTGACAAATGTTGATTTATTCAGTTTGCTGACAAACATTGATTTGTTCAGTTTGTTGACAAATGTTGATTTATTCAGTTTGTTGACAAATGTTGATTTATTCAGGTTGTTGACATATATTGATTTATTCAGTTTGTTGACAAATGTTGATTTATTCAGTTTGTTGACAAATGTTGATTTATTCAGTTTGTTGACAAATGTTGATTTATTCAGGATGTTGACAAATGTTGATTTATTCAGGTTGTTGACAAATGTTGATTTATTCAGTTTGTTGACAAATGCTGATTTATTCAGGTTGTTGACAAATGAAGTCGAAGACACAAATTCAACAATGACAGGACTCACGGCTGCATCGAATCACTCATCAACTGTCCACCTGGATATGAGGCGCCCCTTTCCTCAGCTCTTCCTGTTTGCCCGTTGCCAGTCTAGTCGTGTTCTGCTCGTCTAGTTCTCGTCTCGTGTTTTCGATTTCAACTTTCGACTTCGCCATGTCTGACGATGATTCCTGCGCCTCCGGGAACTCCCCGGTCCTCATCCCGGCCACAGCTGGTCCTTCTTCCCCTGCTCCCACCCGTCGGAGCTCTCGGCGCGCCTCGCGCCCCGTTTCCTACTCTCCGTCTGCGTACCTGCAGTCTAGGGGCATCTGCCCGGCGTCCGGTCTCACCTCTGCCCAGCTGGAGTCCCTCGCCGAGCTGGTTCCATCCGGCGACTCTTCGCCTCCTTCGCGGCAGCTGACGCCCGTGTCCGGGAAGCGTACCAGGAAGCGGTCTCCACCTCCCGCCAAACGCAGCAGGGGCCGTCCCCGTTCCTCCGGTGCCCCCGCTCCGGACCCGGAGCCGGTCCCCTCCACGAGCCGCTACGTTCCTCCTGCGCCGGCCGCCCGTGCCCCGGCCTCCTCTCCGCCTCTCTCCCCGCTCCCCGGCCGGCGTTCCAATCGGCCTCCGCAGGTCCATCTGTCCTCTGCGCTGCTCGCCTCGCTCAACGAGCTCGTCCGGTCAGTCTTGGCTCTGTCCGCACAGCGTCAGCCCTCTGCTCCAGCATCGTTTGGTCAGTCAGCTCCCCTGCCTGGTCCCGTGGCGTTCACTCTCGCCGAGGCCCGCTCCGCTCCTCCATTGGGTAAGACGTATCATTTCTTTGTCCGTAGTCAATCTACTTTGCCTCGACGCACCTCGTTTTTATCTTTTAATGGACAGTTCGCTGACTTGCGCCGCTCCTTAGCTCTGCTGCTTATGCTAGGTCGGCTCTTCTTCATTGTTTTTCGCCCGATCTGCAACGCCATCTGGTGCGCAGGCGGTGGTACTGCGACTGCGTTGTTAGTTCTGTCAGGCAGATGGCGTTGTTGTTCCACCGTTGTTTCTTCATGTCTTACTGGTTTGTTTTACATAAACCTTTGCCTTGTGTAGCTTTGGTGATGTTTAATCTGTTTAACTTCTGTCGCACTGGAGTTGTTTGAACTGTTTGCATTTTTATCATTATGGTATTGATTACGCTGTTGATGTTCTATGACGTTTGTGGCGATCAAGTTGGCTGTGGTCTGTATGCTGCCTGGTGCTGTCCTGATTTTAATTGTTTTTCTTCACGCTCTCCCTCTTTAGGCCAGCCGTACATGCCGGCCCATGCTTCTATTTCTCCAAGGCTCCGTGCAAAGATCCTACAGGGGCAACATGTTAATTTGGTTTCCTTGCTGCTCCCCTCCCCACCGGTCAATCATCAGGTGGCCTCCTCCTCGGGGTTCACTGCGGTCTTCCGCTCCGCCGATCCCCGCCTGTCCAGGGACCTGTCCGTCGGCGAGTTTGTGGCGGCCTTTGGGGTGTTTAGGGATGTTCTTTGCTCGGTCTACCCCGAGCGTAGGGTCGAGCTGGACGCCTACCTCGCCTTGGTGGTAGATCTCAGCCTCATGTACGGCAGGTCCCTGTACTACCGCTACCACACCGCCTTTTCCACCAAGGCTGCTGCCGTCCTGTCCCGGTCGGGGGTGCGTCTCGGCTGGTCTGTCCTGGACACTGACCTCCTGGTCATGCTAACCCACGTAGCCCCATGCCACTCCTGCTCTGCCGTCGGCCATCGCAGTTCCCTCTGCCATTCTGTCCCGTTTAGCCTGCCTCCTCTGCCCTCCCTGCCGGCGCCCCGTTCTGTTGGGGGTTCTGTTGGGGGTTCTGTTAGCGGCCTGCGTACGGACCGCCGTGGTCGTCGGGTGGAGGTATTCAATAACGTGCCGATTTGCAATAATTTTAACCGTGCCGTCTGCTCATACCCTAACTGTAACTTCCTCCATGTGTGTAGCATCTGCAGGGACGCACACCCGAGGTCCGTCTGCCCTCGCCGGTTGGGTCCCCCGAAGATCCTCCCCGGGTCCAGCCGCTGATTTCCCGTTTTCTGTCCACCCCTGTTTTGGTTCCTGAGTTGGCCTCGCTGCTTCTGTCTCACCCCGATCGTTCGTTCGTTGATTTTCTCCTCACCGGTCTTTCCCAGGGTTTTTTCATCGGGGTTTCCTGCCCTCCTTCTGCCTCCTTGGTTTGTCCCAACCTGCGTTCGGCGCTCGCCGAACCAGACGTAGTGGCCCAGCTCCTCCGCAAAGAGGTGTCTAAGGGCTTTATGATCGGCCTCTTTGCGTCTCCCCCCTTTTCCCCCTTTCGAGTCAGTCTGTTGGGCGTGGCCACTCGTAAGTTTACACTTAAGAAGCGTTTGATTGCCGATCTTTCCGTCCCTCGTTCTGGTCCCCATCCCAGCATCAACTCCCTTATTCCTAAACCCCCTTTTTCTCTCTCTTACGCCTCTGTTGACCATGCCATCTCCCTGATTAAGACTGGAGGCAGGGGGGCGTGGCTGGCCAAGGCGGATATCTCCGACGCCTTTAAGGTCATGCCTGTCCATCCCTCTCAGTGGCACCTTCTTGGGGTCAAATGGGATGGCTCCTTTTATCTCTCCGTGAGGCTCACCTTCGGCTGCCGTAGCAGCCCTAGCCTGTTTGATAACCTTTCGGAGGCTCTTTGTTGGATTCTCCTTAACGTCCATAGGATCCCGGCCGTCCTACATCTGCTAGACAACTTTCTTCTAGTGGACCCGCCTTCTTCGTCCCCAGGGCCCTCCCTCGCCACGATCCGTCGGCTCTTTCGCCGCGTGGGCGTCCCCTTGTCCGACGAGAAGACTGTGGGCCTGTCTACCCGTTTGGAGTTTTTGGGGATCACGCTTGACTCTGATCTGATGGTGGCTTCCCTTCCTGAGGATAAGCTCGCCCGTATCCGGGAGTTTTCTCGGGTTTATGCCTCTGCCGTGTCCATTACGAAACGCCAGCTTCTCTCGTTGCTGGGCTACCTCAATTTTGCTATCCGCATAATTCCCCAGGGCCGCTCTTTCATATCTCGCCTGCTTGATCTGGCTAAATCGGTCCCTGCCTTGGGGGATCTCGTCTCTCTGGACGAGGGCTGTCGTTCCGATCTGGCTTTCTGGGCTAAGCTGCTGTCGGATTGGAACGGCATCTTTTTCTTTTATGACAACGTCGTGCAGTTGGCGGATTCTCTGCAGTTCTTCATGGACGCTGCCCATCCTCAGGTTTTGGGGGGGTTTCCATGGGCCGTTGGTTTGCGGGTAAATGCCCCCCTTCATTTCCCCGTGCTGAGTCTTCGGCCTTTTATGAAATCGTGCCCATAGCCATGGCCTGCTGCCTCTGGGGTCGTTTCTGGAAGAGGAAGCGCATCTCCGCCATGTGCGATAATCTCGCCATGGTCGAAGCCATTAACAAGGGCCGTTCTCCCGTCTAATCTATCATGCCCTACATCCGCCGCATCACATGGCAGTCCGTCACTGACAACTTTGTACTGTCCGCTCGCCACGTACCTGGTCACTCCAACCTCCTCGCAGATGCTCTATCTAGATCCCGATTCCGAGTCTTCAATCGCCTTTGCCCATCAGCCGATCCCTCTCCGACCCGATGCCCCGATCTGGGGGATCTCGCCCTGTATTAGCGTCCCCGTCACCTGTCAGCTCCCCTTTTAATCGCCCTCTTAGTTAGCATCAACCTGTGTGTTAGTTTTAGTTTTATCATCGTTAGTAATGTGCAATAACGCGGCTGCTCTCCCTCCTTCTGCTTCCAGGTCATCCGTCGCCTCTGCCCGTCTGTCGTTCCTTCAGTCCATTGCCCGGTCCTGCCGATTCTCGCCCCGCTGTCGCGACCCCGTCGCTTCTCCCTCTCCTACAGTCGGCCCATGTCTACATCCGCTCGGGTTTAGCCCCTTCCACTCAGCGATCGTATTCGTTCGTTTGGCGCCTGTACGCTAAGTTCTGTGCGGCTGTTGGGTCTCCCTTTCTCCCGGTTCTTGTACCCACAGTCATAGCTTTCATTACGTACTGTTTTGATTATCGCCGTTTTAAGCTGCCTTACATTAAATCCCTCCTAGCTGGCATTAACTTCCATGCACAACTTCATCATCTGGGTCCACTCCTGAGTTTGTTCTCCAACCACGTCATTAAACTCCTCCTGAAGGGTTTAGCTAAGCGTTCTCCTCCCCAGCTTGACGGCAGACAACCCATCACTTATTCTGTTCTTAAGAGACTTCTAGTAGCCCTCCGGTCCTCCTCCTATTCGTCGTATCTGAAGGCGCTCCTTTCAAGCGTGTTTCTCCTGGCCTTCTACGGACTCCTTCGGGTCGGCGAGTTTACATCTCGGGGCAGCTTCGACCCTTCAGTAAATCTAACCCCCAATGATCTGGTTTTCTTTCCCGATCATTTTGACCTCCGTCTCAAGCACTCGAAGGGCAAAGGCCCTGCAGTCGTCTCCATAGCTCGCATAGACGGCCCGTATTGTCCCTTTTGTGCCATGGTTATCTTTAAACGTCGTAGGCTCCATCCCTCCGTCGGTCCCTTGTTCCTCACTTCCGAAGGCACCCCCATGACTACAGCATGGTTCGTCGGATTTCTCAGGAAATCCTTGGCCCTATGCGGCCTTCCCTCTCTCCATTACTCTGGCCATTCCTTTTGGATTGGGGCTGCTACCTCCGCCGTTGTTCAAGGTGCATCGGGGGCATCCCTCCAACAGCTAGGTCGCTGGTCTTCGACAGCCTACTCCTCTTACGTCCGCCCGAATCTTCAATCAGTGCTCTATGCTCAACGCTTGCTCAGCCGTCAGGTGAGCTCTAACATCACATACTAGTGGTAGTCTCCTCCTGCTCTGTGTCACCTCCCTCTTTTGACAGCTCGAGCCAAATCACTTCCCCTTTTTGTCTTCTCTCCCTGGAATGGGGCTGGAGTCCATGCACGCTCGCTCTCGATTGCCCAAGCAAGGCTCGTTCCCGGGAATGCGGCTGTTGCCCAGTCCGAGAAAAGAGGCCGTCGTTGCCTAGTCCGAGAAAAGAGGCCATCGTTGCCAGTCCGAAAAAAGAGGCTGTCGTTGCCCAGTCCGAGAAAAGAGGCCGTCGTTGCCAAGTCCGAGAAAAGAGGCCGTCGTTGCCCAGTCCGAGGAAAGAGGCCGTCGTTGCCCAGTCCGAGGAAAGAGGCTGTCGTTGCCTAGTCCGAGAAAAGAGGCCGTAGTTGCCCAGTCCGAGAAAAGAGTCTGTCGTTGCCCAGTCCGAGAAAAGAGGCCGTCGTTGCCCAGTCAGAGAAAAGAGTCCGTCGTTGCCCAGTCCAAGAAAAGAGGCTCTCGTTGCCTAGTCCGTGAAAAGAGGCTGTTGCCCATGCATGCCCTCGGGCAGCCAGAACCTCGCCAGCTCGGCCCAGACTTTTCTTTTTTGGGGGGTAGATATCCATAATCTATCTCCCTATGCCGGACATTCAAGCTCTCAGCAGTCCGGCATGCATGCCCTCCGCCGGGGCCCGAGCGCCAAAGAAACCTTAATCAATAAAACATTTTAATTGTATTCTCTCTCTCGTTTTGTGAGTCTCTTCAGGTTGAAATGAAGTTGAAGACGCAAATTCAACAATGACAGGACCCACGACTGCATCGAATCACTCAACTGTCCACCTGGATACAGCTGCATCGAATCACTCATCAACTGTCCACCTGGATATGAGGCGCCCCTTTCCTCAACTCTTCCTGTTTGCCCGTTGCCAGTCTAGTCGCCTCCCTCCACCTCCCCGTCTCCTCCCGGGGTTTCTGGTTCCTCGGCTCTCCCCTGTTACTCGTCCAACCTCCGCCGCCTGGGGTTGTCCTGCTCGCCTTCATCTTGGTCCTGCTGCTATGTGCGTTCTTGCTTCCTGTTCCCTGCGACCCAGCCAGTTGTGGCAGATGGCCGCTTGTCCTGAGCCTGGTTCTGCTGGAGGTTTCTTTTCCTTCCCACTGTTGCTTCGTGCTTGCTCAGGATGGGGGTTCTGCGCTGGTGTTCGTCTCAGGGTTGCCCGACGCCGTCGGCCGCTGGCTGGCCGGCATTCATGTACCGGTGGGTTGGATTGGACGTCTACGATCCCGTCTCCACCACCGGGTTCGGGTCCCGGGGGTTAGATATCCATAATCTATCTCCCTATGCCGGACATTCAAGCTCTCAGCAGTCCGGCATGTATGCCCTCCGCCAGGGCCCGAGCGCCAAAGAAACCTTAATCAATAAAACATGTTAATTGTATTCTCTCTCTCGTTTTGTGAGTCTCTTCAGGTTGAAATGCTGATTTATTCAGTTTGCTGACAAACATTGATTTATTCAGATTGTTGACAAACATCGATTTATTCAGTTTACTGACAAACATTGATTTATTCAGATTGTTGACAAACATTGATTTATTCAGTTTACTGACAAACATTGATTTATTCAGATTGTTGACAAATGCTGATTTATTCAGGTTGTTGACAAATGTTGATTTATTCAGTTTGCTGACAAACTTTGATTTATTCAGATTGTTGACAAATGTTGATTTATTCAGATTGTTGACAAATGCTGATTTATTCAGTTTGTTGACAAATGTTGATTTATTCAGGTTTTTGACAAATGCTGATTTATTCAGGTTGTTGACAAATGTTGATTTATTCAGGTTGTTGACAAATGTTGATTTATTCAGTATGTTGACAAATGTTGATTTATTCAGTTCGTTGACAAATGCTGATGTATTCAGTTTGCTGACAAACATTGATTATATCATTTTGTTGACAAGCGTTCCTTTGTTCTGTTAGTTGCCAAACACTAATTAATACAGTTTGTTGTCAAACATTGATTTTCTTTTCAGATTATTGACTAACATTGATTCGTTCAGTTTGTTGACAAACATTGATTTCTTTTGTTTGTTGACAAACATTCGTTTGTTCAGTTTTTTGACAAACAGTGATTCATTCAATTTGTTGACAAATGTTGATTCATTCAGTTTGTTGACAAACATTTATACAGTAAATTCAAGATGTTGACAAACATTGATTCAATCAGTTTAGTGACAAACATTCATTCATTCAGTTTGTTGACAAATGTTGATTTATTCAGTTTGTTGACAAACATTTATTTGTTCATGTTGCTGACAAACATTTATTCATTCAGTTTGTGGACAAACAATAATTTTTTCAGTTTGATGTCTTGTCTTGCTTCAGGACCTGCTTTTTTTGCATCACTCAAGTTCTGACTTACTCTGATGGGTTTAGTTTAACCTGAGGACTCAGTATTTTTAGCCATCATTTAATTTTAATCACAAAATAATTTCATTAGAATACTTTTTTAGTGTGCTATTAATTTGCATATTTTATTTTTTATTTTCCTATTTTTTACCAGGAGCTATAGTTTGAATAATGAAAGATGACTTCAACTTTTTTGAATGTCAGGTTTTCTACCTTCTGTTGAGTTTTTATTTTCACCACACTCTCAGTTCCACCCACCAACAGGTGCTCATCAAGGTGTGTTCATTGCAAAAGGCAGATTTATCTTCACATTTAGCCTTTGAACTGTGGCATGCTCAGTCAGCACGCCTCTCACTGTCAGCAGCTTTATCTAAAAATAGAAATATATCTCTAAACACTCCGAATTATCAGAACTTCTGGTTCTGGAGGTGTTCCCTGATCACTTACCGTATTTTTCAGTGTATAGGTCGCACCTTTTTATGTTTTTTTCAAGGCCTGCGACCTATACTCAGGTGCGACCTATATATGGCTTGTTATCACTTTCGGCGAAACAAATTTTTAAATCCAGCTCATTTCACAATTACGTTAATTTATTAAGGAAAAGTTCAGCTCAGACATATATTTGCTATAATTTTTATCAAACAAATAATTGTTTTTAAGTGTTAATCTTCTTAAAAGCCTTGCTGTGCGCTCCTGTGGCAGACATTTGCAGCAGAGCTAAACGTAGGTGCGACCTATACACCAGTGCGACCTATCTAGGGATTTTTCCAATCTATTGGTGATAATTGGACAATGCGACCTACACAGGTGCGACCTATACACCAGAAAATACTGTGTACTCAACTTTCAGAGGGTTTCTATAGATCCAATAGAAATCAGCTAACCTTAAATGTATAGTTTAAACAGATAACTCAGGTCAGCATTCTGCTACGGATCAGAAACTTTTTTTTTTAAGTCAAAGTCAAAAGTCAAAGTCAACTTTATTGTCAGAACTGCAATATGTACAGGACATACACAGGACCGAAATTGCGTTTCTCTCAGTCCCTCGATGCAACAGTAACCGTCTAAACACTAAACACTAAAACATTTAATAAACATAAGCATAAAATAGTAAGAGTGTAACACTGTCCCGAGTTTTTTCATAGTAGTATGAAAGTATGAAAATTTACACCAACACTGAAACACCAAACACCCAATGAACATAAGCATAAAATGAAACAATAAAAGTGTAATACTGTCCTGAGTTTTTTCATAGTAGTATAAAAAGTATAAAAAGTATATCTATAAAATAGACTGAAGGTTCTAGCATTGACATTTGCAAAGAGTGGCACAGCAGCATATGAGTTAATGTACACAGTATATGTATGAGGTAGTTGATGTTGGTATAGAGGCAAAGTGGCATATGCAGTAAGGCACATAAGGCACATTTGGCATCCTTAGATAAGGCTAGTCAGAGAATGCTGTATATGTATCAGCAGTAGTGTAGATATAAAAGTAGTGTAAATGTAAACAGTAGTAATAAATGTAAAACAGTAGTAATAAATGTAAACCGTATTAATAAATGTAAACAGTGAATGTAAACAGTAGTATGACTATAGGCAGTAATGTAATACAAACATTAGTGCAAATATGAGAAGTAGTGCAAACTGAATGAGCACATGACCGAGAGTTTAGTGAATAACCCGTTTGATGACACAGAGTCCAGTGTTAAAAACTTTGTGTTGAGTGAGTCAGAGTCAGAGTCAGAGAGAATTTATTGTCATTTGCACCGCATGTAGTACATGTGTTGAAAACGAGATTATGTACACAGGGTCCCAGTTACATCCAACAACAAATGCAAGAGAAAAACAATAATAACATCTAGGATTAACTAAGAGAGACATCAGCTAGTAATACACTAAGCCCTAATGTAGTAGAAAAACATCATTATAAACAGCAGCACGAACATGAGCAGATGGTCACAGATGAACGCAGCAACAAGAAACAGATCAGTATCAGCATGATGTGACATTTTGCAGTGTTTATTCTTATTTTTTATTTATTCATGAGTCTGACAGCCTCAGGGTAGAAGCTGTTCCTCAGTCTAGTGGTTCTACATTTGATGCTCATTTTGCTCATACATTTGATGGTTGCTCATACATTTGATGGTTGAGTGGTAAGATGTGAGAAAGTTTTTTGTGTTAAGGCAGTTCAAATGGGAGGGGAGGCAGAGCAGGCAGAGTGTTTAGCATCCTGACTGCCTGATGAACAGAGCTGTCTCTCAGTCTGCTGGTTCGAGCCTGGAGACTCCTCAGTCTCCTCCCTGATGGCAGCAGTCTGAAGCAGCTGTGTAGTGGGTGTGTGGGATCACCTGCCATGCAGAGGGCTTTCCGAGTGAGGCGTTTGCTGTGTAAGTCCTGCAGTGAGGGCAAGGAGGTGCCGACGATCTTCTCAGCTGCTCTCACGATGCGCTGGAGGCTCTTGCGGCATGATGCAGTACATGCACCAAACCACACCGTGATGCAGCTGGTCAGGACACTTTCTATGGCACCCCTGTAGAAGGTGCACATGATGGGGGTTGAAGCTCCAGCCCTTTTCAGCTTGCGGAGAAAGTAGAGGCGCTGGTGAGCCTTCTTGGCCAGTGCTGCAGTGTTCCTGCTCCAGGACAGGTCCTTCGAGACGTGCACTCCCAGGAACTTGGTGCTGTCCACTCTCTCCACTGCGGTGCTGTTGATGGTCAGAGGGGCATGTTGTGCATCCCTCTTCCTGAAGTCCACAACAATCTCCTTTGTCTTCTCCACGTTGAGAGTGAGATTGTTGTGTCCGCACCACAAGGCCAGGCGGCTCACCTCGTTCCTGTAGTCCGTCTCATCGTTGTTGCTGATGAGACCTACCACTGTTGTGTCATCCGCAAACTTGATGAAGTGGTTGGAGCTGTATGATGGTGTGCAGTCGTGTGTTAGCAGGGTGAATAGAAGGGGGCTCAGCACACATCCTTGTGGGGCCCCTGTGTTCAATGTGATGGTGCTAGATGTGTTACTCCCGATCCGTACTGTCTGTGGTCTCCCGGTCAGGAAGTCTAGCAGCCAGTTACACATTGAGGTGTTCAGCCCCAGACTGTCCAGTTTAAGGATGAGCTGTTGGGGGATGATGGTGTTGAATGCCGAGCTGAAGTCGATGAACAGCATTCTAACATAAGAGTCCTTCGTGTCCAGATGTGTGAGAGCTGTGTGGAGGGCAGAGGAGATGGCATCGTCGGTTGAGCGATTAGGTCGGTATGCAAATTGGAAGGGATCCAGGGAGGCAGGGAGGACAGATGTGATGCTTTTCATGACTAGCCGTTCAAAGCACTTCATCAGGATGGGGGTGAGTGCTACTGGGCGATAGTCATTGAGGCATGCGGGCGTTGCCTTCTTTGGGACAGGGATGATGGTGGTGGCTTTGAAACAGGTGGGGACGATGGCCTGGCTCAGTGAGATGTTGAAGATGTCCGTGAAGACCGCTGCGAGTTCCCCTGCACAGTCCTTCAGCACACGACCAGGTATGTTGTCAGGACCAGAGGCCTTCCGGGTGTTAATCTTGATGAATGATCGCCTTACGCTGTCTGAGGACAGCGCCAGCACCTGGCCATCAGGAGAGGGGGGGAGTTTATGTGCAGGTGTGCTGTTATTTGCCTCAAACCGAGCAAAGAACTCATTCAGTTCATTCAGCGTAGAGGTTGAGCTGTCACAGGTCTGGGGGGATGGTTTGTAGTTTGTGATGGTCTGTATTCCCTGCCATAGACTCCGTGTTTCCTTGCTGTCCTTGAAACGGTGAGCTATTTTCCTGGAATGCTGCTTCTTGGCCTTTCTGATGCCTCAGGTCAGGTTCTTTCTGGCTACCCTCAGGCCCACCTGATCTCCCGCTTTGAAGGCAGCATTCCTGGCTTTCAGGAGTCTGTAAACCTCTGCTGTCAACCATGGCTTCTGATTAGCAACGTATTGACCCATTGCTTTAATACAGTTCAGCACAAATTTACAACGTAAGTCACCTTAGTTCAGCTGTGATGTTGCAAGTTCGTGGCGATTTATTATTGTGTCACTTCCTGTTAGTCTGTTTGTAGCTTGAGTGAATTGTTTGCTCGAGTCGTCTTTTGTTTTCCGAATTTATCTGTCTTTTGCAGTTTTTCATTCTAGTTCACAAACACACTTAGTACAGTTGTTTTTCTACTGTTGGATAGTGCTTAAAACACCTATCATCTTTCAACACTTCTCTGTCTTGCTAGCGTTAGCTTAGCGCTGCTGCTTCTCTCCCAGCATCCTCTGTTTTCACTTATTCCGTGTGTCAGATGTTTAGCTACTCCTCTGCCTCCTTTAGTGGTAATGATACATGTAACAAATGTAGTCTTTGTAGTCTGAACTGGAAACTCGGCTCTGTGCTGTAGAAAAACCAGAAGCTTCCCAGGTCCCCCTAGGCAGCGTGGAAACACAGAGTCTAGCTCCCGTTAGCAGTCCTCCAGCAGACCCCGAGCAGCCAGGACCCCAGGGTGACGGCCCGGAGTAAGCGTAGTGCTAAGGCTAAGCCCCCAGTTCACGTTTCTAATCAATTTTCCTCGCTCAGTGACATACCAGCTGAGAAGAAGATCCTGGTTATTGGCAGATCCATAGTCCGAAACGTGGCTTTAGGGACTCCAACGGCCATAGTCAAATGCATTCCGGGGGCCAGAGTGGGCAACATTGAATCTAAAGGTTGAGGCATAGCTCCGCGTCGGTACGAGCGCCGTGCCACGCCGTGTGAGCGCAGCGGGACAAGCCTTTGAACGCGCCAAGCTCAAATTTTACGACCGCTCACGCGCGCGCGTTGTCTCAGAATAAACTGCCCGGTGACGGACTGTTTTGTATGAGACACAAATGTATTAAATATCCCTTCTTCGTCGCTGATCGGACTTTTCTTTTGTTTTTTTGCCAAAAGTCAAGTGATCGCTTGAAGCGTTCACCATTCACTTCCTCCTCCGATGAGGAGGAATGAATGAACTTGTCACAAGTGTACTAAAGTCATGTCCAACGTGGATACGCCAGGTTCTAAATATTTCCTGTGGGCTGTGGGCTGCAGGAGCAGCGTTCCCTGTTTTTATTTTATTTATTTTAACTTTTTATTAACATATAAACACAGAAAAACGTTGCGCAGCCTACCTGTCAATCATTTCAGTAGGCGTGTCAGCAAATGACCAATCAGTGACCTCAGTTTGTCCTGTAGGTAAACACTCCACTCGCAGCTGCTCAAGCAGAGCTCTGCTGTGAACAGCCTGCGCGCAGCCCGCGCAGCACGCGCGCGTTGTACGGCGCTGGCAACAACGCAGAGGTCTGCCTCGCCCTTTATCTGAAACTGCTGACTAAGGCTAAGGCTAAATACAATAAAACTGTTATTCATATCGGCGGTAATGACACCCGGTTACGCCAACTGGAGGCACTAAAATTAATGTTGCTTCGGTGTGTGACTTTGCTAAAACCATGTCGGTAAAACCATGTAGTTTTCTCTGGCCCACTTCCCCAACCTGACCAGCGATGACATGTTTGGCCATATGTTGTTTAACTGTTGGGTGTCCAGGTGGTGTTCTGACAATGATGTGGGCTACATAGATAACTGGAGTGCTTTTTAGGGAAAACCTGCTCTGATGCGGAGAGATGGTATCCATCCCACTTTGGACAGAGCCACTCTTCTTTCTAGAAATATGGCTGATTTTGTTTATCCCCCAAATTATTGACAACCCAGGGTCCAGTCCAGGAAGCCAAGTTGTATTCTTCCACACCTCTCTGCAGCTTCTCCTCTGTTACCCACCCACACCCCCATTGAAACAGTCTCAACTCGCCCATGGCTCAAATTAAATAAATTAACCCTGACTACCTTGTAAAGTAAATCATACATTCTCAGGTATTAAACTCATAATTAAACTTATGTGTTAAACTTTTCACCTCATGTTCAGGATCATGCACTCCAAATGCCTCTGTGCATAAACTGTGATCTGCTGACTCTGTACATTTTGTGACCATCTGTGTGAAACCAACCACATTTTGTGACCATCTGTGTGAAACCAACCACCTGTTCCTTATTTTTAACGTCATGTTCCTCATTTTATCTGCTGAACAAACAGTGACCTGCTTGTGTTAGTCTAAAAACACTGTTGCATTATAAGAAGTGCTGAATGCTCACTTTCCATTTGCTGAGTGCTCATGTTCCATGTGTTATCAGAAGTTTCCACCTGGTGATAGACAAACACCTCCCGTTCCACCCATGGTACCACCCCCAACCCCTCCCCAAACTAGCTCCGCCTGTACGAGGGTTCTTAATCCATGCTGTGTTACTGTCTGAGCAGAGCAGAGCCAGACAGCTTCGTGCCTGTATCATTCTGTTCTCAATCTTGCAAGATTCATTAAATCTTTTAAACTTGAACTTCATTTGAACAGCCTTGCCTCGTTATTCAGAAGTTTACTTCACAATTTGGCGTCACGACGACAGGATATTGCGTTTGACTGACCGCCGCTGGAGACGACCGGACGGGACCCCGGGACCGTGGGTCTCAGACCTGCTCCTCTTCCTCGAGTAGACTTCAGAGACGAAAGGACGTTTCGGTCCTCACAGCGGGAGAGCCAGCATCGACAATATTCAACGAACCAACGAGGAAGGCTGGGAGGTAAAGTAAAAATCTCCTTTCAAGTTTGAAAGATTTAAGCCGGGGTAAAACTGATACGAGACGCGTTCAAGGACCGTAGGAAATTTGAGCGTCAGGGACGCAGGGAACGTAAAGCGTTGTGAGCGTTTATTTTTTAAGCGCAAGAACACGTTAAAATTGTGAGCACTCGATAAGTGCAAGAGCAATTTACGCGTTAAACTCTTAACGCAGGAAGGTCCGCCCGAAAACCAAGCACGTAGGCAATTCAAATGTAGAAATACGTTAAAAAATTGTCGCCAATCGTGCCGCACGTAGGTTGTTATATGAGGTAGAAATACCTTAAAGACTGCCGCAAATCGTGCCACAGCAGAAGTAAATTTGGGGAGCGCTCAATAAAAAGAAAAAAAGAAAAAGCGAAAAATAACAAATAAAAAATAGATAAACCTGTGTAGTTACACTCGTTTTGAAATAAAATAAAACAATTAGGCGCATAACTTGGTTCTAAACAATAAATAAATTCATTCAAAAAAAATAGGTATAAACCTTAGTTTTAAACAATAACCAGATTCATTCAAAAATAAAATAGGCAAATAACCTGTTTTTAAAACAGGTAAAATTAACTGAAATATTAAATAAATACGGATAACAAATAGAACTAAATAGATATAGTAAAAAAGTAAATAAAACAGACATTTAAATCAAATAAAAATAATAAAAAATAAAAATAAAAATAAAACAAAATGGGAACAAAAAATAGCAAAAGCGAAGCTTATATACCATGCGGTCCTGAGGTTGACCGGATGCGAAGACTTTACGGTGATCTGTGTCTAAGCTTTGTGCCACAGTGGCATTGTAAATTCAATTTTCCAAGAAATGGATCGTTTGATCCACAGGAAATACAAAAATTAGAAGAACAATTGTTAGAACAAAAACGTAAGATCTGCAGCAAGAAAAAGATTCCACAAGGTGAGTTGTTAACAGTGACCAATCATGAGCAAGCTTTTAAGCTGTGGAAAAATGAATCCAAATTACAAAGTCAAAGAGTAATATCAAAAAGCCTTCAGATGACCCAGAAAATTAAGAAAACAAACCAGATGGCTCCAAAAGAGACAAAACATTTAGGAAAGAAAAATAAGAAAGGGACAGAAACACAAACTAACCCACTCAATGTTTCTCTCTCTCCTTCTGCTCCACCTGCGACTGGAACTTCTGGTTTCCCACCTCACACCATGGCCCTGTATCCGTCACTGGCACATCTGAGTTCACCCCAACAACCACCACCATACCCTGAGCTACAGAGAACTGGACAACTTTCAGACTGGTTTCTGGACATGAGCATGGACGATGACTTCCAGGGCTCCAAGAAAAAGGAGAAACCAGGAACGTCAACTGAATCAGGTACTCACAACACACCTGTCTCTCCATCCTCACCCTCTGATTTGACTAACATCTCAACATCAGACTTTGAACAAGAGGAAACAGATTCTGATGGACCAGTCGCGCATAACACAAGAAGTCAAACTGAAATAAATCAGCTTAAGGAAAAAGCAGCTCAAATTGAAGAGGAAATTGAAAAAATTCAACGAAAAACTACAGACAAAAAGAAAGACAAAACCACCACCGTCATCACTGCACCCATGATTGAGGTGGGGGGGGGCTGAGCAGCCACAGTTGGTTTATAGACCTTGGCCACATACCGTGCTGATTGACATGGCCAAGCAGCACCTGCCTCATAGAGCCCAGGGTGGAGAAGCGATAGCTCTGGCATTGCTCACGTTAGTCAGAGTGATAAGACCAACTCTCCATGAGATAAAGGTCATTTTATCAGCAATATATGGCCTTGGGTTTGTCTCTCAACTTGATCCTGAACTTTTTGAAAAGGAAAACGGTTTTCAACTCGTCAGTTCAGACATCAACGCAACAAGCAACGACGAGTATATGAAAAATGTGGAGGAAATTGGGAAAAGCCTGAAAGAGGTGTTCCCAGCTGTTCCTTGTTATGCAGACATTACGAGCACAACCCAGAAACCTGATGAAACTCCACAGGACTACGTGAACCGTCTCCTGCCCATCTTCAAAACCCATTCAGGCATCCTTGAGCCTGCCGGGAACTGGCGAGGTGAAACAGCCCCCTCACCATTTGAAATCATCTTCTGCCAGACGGTCCTGAGTGGTTTTCTCCCATCAATAAAGAAATCAATCAAGACCACCTACATAGGCTGGAAGAAGAGACCACGCCTGACTGATCTCCTGAATCATGCTGAGCACGCATGGGACCTGCATGTGACAGAGGTCACCACCACTCAGAAGAAAAAACAAAAACAGCATGATGACGCTCAACTGACTCTGCTTCAAGCAGCCACTCAGCTGACCCTGAACCAGGCTCAAGCTGCAAATCACCCTCCAACAGCTGCGAATCACCCTCCAGCAATTCAACAAACTGATTTTGCTCCACCTAGACCATGCTACAACTGTGGAAGCCTGGAACACTGGGTCCGCCATTGTCCACACCGACAAGGACCAAGGGGCCGAAACCAAGGTCGCAACAGGTATGGCAACCGAGGCAGAGGTCAGTTCAGGCCCTATCCAAACCAAGGGCCCAACGGCAACCAAGACTTCAACTCCAGACAAAACCAACATCAAGGCCCGCCCCAAGGCAGAAACGAAGCTGGACTCAGGGGTGGACAAAGCCAGAGGGGTTACTCAACTTGACTAGCCGAAGATGGTGGGAGCCAGGGATTTCAGACCGCAAGTGCCAGCACACACACACCTGTTTCTGAAACAAATGACACACACACACACAC
>JBBPBX010015446.1:35052-49458 GCA_038048925.1 Garcialebias charrua | reverse complement strand
AACACAACATAAAGATTTATTCAATATTACAAGAGCATGCACTCTCATATGTCTGACACCCTAAGGATGCTTGCAGACTGAACACAACAAAAGCCTCTGAAACCCATTTCGGTGGCTTCTGTTCTGCAACAATGACTTCTTGCTGCACTAAGCAAAGTGCAGCTGTAACTTGGTGAGTTTACAAAGTGCTACAGTTATAGTTTACCAAATATATACTGTATATATATATTTTTTTCAACCTTTATTTATACAGGCTAGCTAGACACATTGAGCCATGAGGATCCATTTACAAGAGGGACCAGTTCCAGACAGAACATATAAAGTACAAACAACAATAAAGTACAGGTGGTCCCCGACTTATGAGCACCCTGACCTACGAGTGTCCGACTTTACGAGATTATCATAATTAATAAAAATATGAAAAAAAAATATATATTTTTTTTTTTTTTTGGTGTTTAAATGTTCTTAATTTCATGTGTACAGCACTTTGTTGCAGCTGTGGTTGTTTTAAATGGCTTTATAAATACGTAAAGTATCATTATTATTATTATTTTTAATAATTTTATGCTTTTTTGAACAACTTCCTGCGGGAACCAGGAACCGGAAATACCGCCTCCGCCATTTTACATTCATTAGTTCCAGTCTCGGCACTCGGCAGCCGGCTTTGGAAGACTGTTTCTCCCATAAGAGGATGCCTCATACGGATAAATTAACTGGAAACACTCCCTGAACTCTGTGAAGGCCTGGAGCAGCAGCCGCGATCGCTCCGCCGATCGCTCCCACCGCACGAGACCAGTAGCTCATGGTATGAGCTAAGGCTAACATGCTAAAGCGGACCCCACCAGAGCTGTAGCTTCGACAGCCGGCTTTGTGCGATCAGAGGTCCCTGGAGCTCGCCTCGATGTCGGACTGGAAGCCGAAGACATCGGGGGACAACGAGCTAACTTGGAATAACAAAGCCGACAGCATTTTTGGAGATGCAGATAAACCGGACTGCCCGGAGCTGCGGATTCGGGGGGGCTAATGCTAACAGATGCAGCTGAAGGCGGCGCAAGCAGACGGCTTTCGGTAAGTTATTAAAACTTTTTCTGTATGAAGTTAGGATACTAACAGTCCTTTCTGTCTGGACTAGACAGTTGCACTGCACTTTGACTGCACATAGAGCGCGCGGAGGGGGGGCGAGAGACGACATGTCTGTCGTGTGAAAACAAAAGGCAGAGAAAAGCACTGTTGTACAGAAAAAACTGTACAGGTATGTGTTTATAGATGAATGTGTGGTGTAATGTGCTAGCTAACTGCTTGTAAATAAAGTGTTGTGCATGTTTAAGGATCAGTATGTACGCTTGTTCAGTCTCATGTTGATAAACGGGTGTGCGCCGCAGCGCTAGCGTCTTTTTTCTATTTGCGAGCAAAGTTCCGGTTTTACGAGATAGCCACTGCGGGCCGTTCCGAGGTACGAATTTTCGGTTTACGAGCAACTCATAAGTACGGAACTCGCTTGTAAGTCGGGGACTACCTGTACAGTAAAAATGCAGTTAAAACATATTCACATAGCATACATAAGGTTTCAATCTGTGTTTGTCTTTTTTTTCCTGTTCTCTCAAAACCCAACCAGTCGAGACAGATGATGTCCATCCTGAGCCTCGTTCTGCTGGAGGTTTTTGTGTTAATAAGAAGTTGTTTATTTTTACTTTCACCAATGTGCAGCTCGGGATGTGAGATTGTGACAAAGTGAAGATTTGAGGCGATTTGCTGGCTCCCTTGGATAGAAAATGTTTACTAGCTGGCATTTCAATTAATTGGTGCAGTATAAATTTACCGAATTGATTTGAATTCATCAATCCAGACACAAAGGCCAAAATGGAGGAAACTTTTCATTCATTCATTCAAACTTTATTTAAACCGATAAATCACACTGAGCCTCGGAGACTCATTTACAAGTAACACCTGTTCAGACAGACAATGGTGAAAGTGACAATATAGGTTATGGAGGCAAAAAAATTCATCCTAACATGCTCTTAATCTCTGACTGAAGATTAAAAGCATGAAAATAAAAAAAATAAAAACACTTTGCACACAAGCACATAATAACGCCGACATTCTGTGAGGGGGGGATGCAAGGGCAGTGAGCATGTCCAGAGACAACACACAGAAACACTGCACATAGTTCCCTCTGGAGAGATCCGTACACTCTCGGGTGGAGGGGTGCTGAGGATAGCCGAGGACAATGTCAGATAGAATCCAAAGAGTCCTGAAATGATGACAGAATATTTATTCAGCCAGGCCCCTCTGACTGGTCCATAGACTTTCTCAGTGGGAGAGAGGGAGGGGCAGAGCATCAAGGTTTACAGAGCTTCCAGGCAAATTAATATAAGGTGGCCTGTCAAGGCCAGTCAGGGAGCCGAATTCAGATAAACACAATTGTTTTGGGGACAGGCAGAACTTTACCGATTATGTCTCCATGAGCCTGTGTTGGTCCTCTCAGTTCCGAAACGTCCAAATTAAATGGCCACACCACTGGACCGTGCCTGAGAGTAATCCCCGAGATCTGATCCATCCTGCCAAAAGCATTTGAGTCTGGGTGCTCGAGGCACAAACCGAGCCATCACATAAGGCAGGCAGCCTGACCAGGGCCAACTTTGCTGTCGACAACTTCCTTGTTTGTTGCTAGACCGGGAACCACCCGAATCCAAAAAGCAGGAAACCAGTTATCATAAATCCAATTATATATGCATCCATGATTGACTGCAGAGATAGACACGTCATCAAGTCTTCCAAGTCGATGAGATATCCAGCTGTGTGCGTGCCAACAGGGCAAATCGATTCACCTGAAGCCAATCTTGTCTGTCTTTGAAGAAATATTGTCAATTGTGTTGAGGGACCAACTGACCAAATCAATAACTGAATTATGATTCAGAAGATTTGTAAAAGAGAGGCTCTTAAGCAGTTTCACAAACAGAACAGAGCAAAGCAAAGCAGAAAGGGAGAGGAGAGGAAATCCATCCGCCCTTGACAAGAGCAAGTGCTGACATTTTTATTGTGTAGAGCTCCCTGAACTGCATTGAGCAGGAGATCAACTTTAGCCCTCAAACTTGTGTTTCTGTGCATCACAGAGCTGCAGCTGTCTGAAGGTGAGATGAGGGCAGTTGGTCCATTGCATCCCATGTCCCACACACACAAAGAAGGTCCGCTGATGGGTGAAATGAGAGGAGTTGGGAGTGTCACTGCATGGCTTAAAGATGGAGGGCGCCGGCAATAAATGTTCACACAGGGCACTGAACCAAACGCCTCCACTTTTTTGTTCATTTTTGTAGTCATTCTAACTCCTCCAGCTCTCCTCTGTTTGTCTCTTGCAGCTCATCTCCCTCAACGCTCCAAGAAACTTTGCATCCTGTACATTTTCTATTTGCCTTTCATCACTTTATGAGCATAGTGTGGGCTTTAACCACCTGTCTATTCAAATACACATTTTTCCACACAATAAATTTAGTCTGCACAATAACACAAATCTTAATGTAAATGTCTCCAAGCTGTTTAAATTAAACTGATATTTTCTGGCAGCACATAGTTGCAGATGCATATAGCTTCACCTCCAACCTGAGGCCTTTTTGTCTGCTCTGCCTGGGCACATGTGGGTTTTCTCCAGGTACTTTGGTTTTCTCCCACAGACCAAACACATGCATGCTCGGTTAACTTTTAACAGCGTAAATGGTTGGTTGTCTCTATTCAATAAAAAGAAACAGTATTGGATCTGTATACACTAAAATGCTAAACAATACACTAAAAGATAAGAGATACGCTTAACGCTAATAATGTAAAATAATACAGCATATTAAACAGCAGCCCGAACATGAGTCTGTAGTGAGTAGATGTGAGTCTATATGGACTTGAGACCTGTCCTGTTCAATGGCCGCAGTTTTTACTTTGCTTCTGAGTTAAAAGGTGTCAGTGAATTGTGACCTTGGTCAAATGTGGGGGATTGTCAGACGGTTAAGGTAGTGTTGTGTTCAAGACCACCTAACCCGAGACCAAGTCAAAATCAAGACCAGAGTTTATCAAGGCAGAGACAAGACAAGACTTTTAGGGTCCGAGACCAAGTCGAGACCATGTCCGAGGGAGAGCAAGACCAAGTCAAGACTAATGCCTCATCCTCACCTAAAGCATATCGCGCTTCCAAAAATCTCCAAACGCACTGTACTGGCTGCTTGTCAACAGATGACTGTCCTCATCTAACGCGTCTGCAGTGGGAGGAGGAGCGTGTTGGTCCTCTTCCGGTGGTGTTTGTTTATTTCCGGTCTCAGAAAAATGGCGGACGCAATACGAAGAATTGCCTTGTTGTACTTAATCTACAAAGCAGCAACACGCAGACGCCGTGCACAACGACGATTCTGGATTCACCCCACATTAGAGAGGCGTCATGAATTCGGTGAATTTCACCATCTGATCCAGGAGCTGCGCGCAGACGAGGAGCGCTTTCAGCGGTACTTCCGTGTCACCCGAGCCCAGTTTGACGACCTGCTGTCCCGTATTGCTGGCCGCATCACCTACCAGGACACCAACTACAGGCGCGCGATTTCAGCAGAAGAACGGCTGTCCATCTGTCTCAGGTTCGAATATGTGTAGGTGACTGTTGTCTACCCCAAAAATAAAACAATAATACAAAAGAAGTGCCAAACTAGCATTAGGTACCACAAATGTATGTGTGTAACAAGACCGGTGTAAAAAATCCAAATAATGTCTTTGCCCAGTCAACACAGTCCATGTATACAGATGGATGTGTAGATAAACACAGTCCAAAATTCACCAACAAAATATGTAACTATGTATGCATGTCTGTATGTGTGTGTGTGTGTGTTTACATATACATATTCCGTCCCGTCGTCGTTGCGTGATCACATGGCAGAGTCTCTCCTGATTGGTCCTGATTGTTTGCTGCTGAGCAGCGAGCTGCAGAAGCAGGGCTTTCTGTGCTTCCACAGTCGCTGCTCGGATGCGACGCGGGTGTAGAAAACAGCTGCTGCTCACTTTCGCGCTGCTTGTGCTGCTGTAGATGCGCCGCAACACGCCCCGCTGCTCCAAGATGCGCGGCCACATAGACTTTCAATGTAAAGTGGCTACTTCGGCTGCGCGAGATGCGTGCGGTGAGGATCCAGCATAAGATGTCAAATAAAATAAAATATTTTTTTTATATATGAAAGTTACATACTGCAACTTTAAGTTTGTTTTTGAATGAATATATGAGTTTTTATAAAATTTCAAAGCACAAAGAAATCAGACATTGAGTGACCTAACTTCATGTGATTCAACAATAAAAATGACACAAATGTTAAAAATTGGAAGCAGTTTCATCACATGCCAAGCCTCAAAAAACTACAGTGGCAAAACACTCTTCATAAGTCTGAACTCAACACCAAGGATGTAGTTACACAGTGGTTTCAATAAAGTACCGGTAGTAGATATACACCTAAAAAAAGTTACATAAATGCATATTAGTTACAAGTACATTCTTTGTGATATAAATAGGCAAATTTTATAACTGATAATATGGCAGATATCTTCTCCCACGCCCAGACAATCACTTTCTTACCAGTGTTGCCAGATAGAGTTGAGGTTTTCCAGCCCAAAAATCTGTTAAAAACTGCCACATCACACAAAAATCCACCCAATCAATATATTCTCACAGTATATTTACTGTTTGAACATGAACACACATCAGTACAAGCCAAGGTAATTTAGCAATATGTGGCAAAATGCAACAATCCCAAAAAAAAAATCTTCCCAGAGTTCCCAGCAAAATCAGAATGAAAACCACTCAGTAAACCGCCCAATCTGGCCACACTGGGAGTGACACATGCAAGGGGGTGGGGGTGACAGAGGTAACAAAAACATGTATTTAGCAATGAGTCACTTTATCGCTTGGATTTGAATAAGTACATTTTGCATCCAATAAAATCAAAGATGATGGCAAATAAACTGGACAATATTCGGGCAGTTTAGTGATGTTTCCAGTTGTGATTTTGACTGGTCTTGAAAAAAAATCCAGAGTCCTCAATGTCCGAGACCGAGACCAAATGCAGTCGAGTCCGAGACAAGACCAAGACCATCAAAAAGTGGGCTTGAGTACTACAACACTATTTTAAGGTATCTGAAACAATGACAGGGTCATTTCATAAACTAATCTGTTTTTAAGAGGCAGATTTCTCCAGGAGAACTGGACTTGGGCAAACACAAAATCCCACAGGTCATAGGCATAGTACAGTTTCCTGTCAATTTGATCACTTAAGTATTAGTCCCTGGATTAATAAGTCTAGACGCATGAGTAGCACAAGCAGCCATGCAACCTTGGGATTTTTTAAGGCTTACTGTATCTTCTACTGAAAACTTGGCATAAAAATTCTGTAATTTAATCTACATCAGTTTGCTCTGACTTTAACATTGTTCTCTAAGGCATCGTGTGATGAAGCATGAAGGGCAGGAAAAGTTTGCAGACAAGACGTCTCACACATTCAAGTCAAATAGAATTCACTCCGAGGTTTATGTTCTCCCACTGCTAAGCAGCAGCTTATTGAAAAGTAATAAATTCTGATGAGACGGGGCTGTTGTGAAGCAGGGGGAAATTTAAATCATCTTTTTATTCCCAGCATATTTTTATCAACTTTTCTGTCTAACTGTAGACTAGAAGAGATTAATTTTGAGAACATAAAAAAACACCTACTCCCTCAGCCTCAGCTCTTAAATAATCAAAAATCCAACCAACAGTTTTAACGACCTGAGAAAAGCAAACCCTGCTGCTTCTGCTGGTGTGATCATACAAATGAAGCAGAATTGTAAAAATAGATCAATAAAAAAGACTGTAGATGGACACTCATGGTGGTTGGTTACTGTGCAAAAAGAAAACTGAATCAGTGCCAACAGAGAAGGTCTCTGAAGAAACCATCATCGTAATGATGATGATACTCAAGAACTGCAAGACTGTGGTGACAGTCATCATCAACATTAAAGCAACAGTCATTTATCCAAACGCTGATCTAAATTATTTTCCAACAAGCTACCTTTTGCAGTCATGATTTTTAATTTATTTAATTATTTTGGGCTCACAAGCACGTAAATCAAGTAGACAAGTATACGTATCAGTTATTCATCATTTTGAATGATAAGGCATGTTTGGCCAGTGGTTAGTGAATAACAGCCAACTCTCACCAATTATAAACGACCCCACCTGAATAAATTTGAACAACTCCGTATGAATCAACGTTTTAATGTCCTTGAAAGCCATTTCCTTTCAACAAAAGCAAATTAAAGCTGACGACGTGTGTCACGTGCAGCAGTGCCTTAATGCAACAAGAAAAACTAGTTTGATCCTTAAAAACTTCAACCCATATAAAACTTCTACTAAGTCAATTATTGATGTCTCTGTGATTATTCTTGATCACATACTTAAGAGTATTTTATCTGCATTTTGTAAATTTTAAGTTTTTGATTCAATCATCTATGTATCACGTTCTGCTAACAAAGTGTGTTGAACCCAAATGCAGGAGGATGACAGGCGGCTCAGGAAAAATTCAAAGTTTTTATTTACAAAAACAAAACAAAGGCTGTCAGGGCAGCAAGTTCACTAAATAACTAGAACTGAGACTGGGAACTAAAGACTAAGACTAGAGACTAGAGACATAACTGGAGGTACTCGCTGATAGACTGGGAACAGGACGGAGGGCAGAACACGACACCAAAAAAGGACAATCTTGACACAACTTGACAAGACAGAGATAGCTGAATATATACACACAGACAAGACAGGAAGTAATTACAAACACCTGGGAACAATAAACTAGGGACACAGAACAGGACTGGGACACTAGTTAAACCTGGGATGTGGAGATTAAACTAAACTGAAACCAGGAGCAGAACCAGACTAAACAAAGATTAAACTAAACTGAAACCAGGAGCAAAATTAGACTAAACAAAGAGCACAAGAAATAATTAAACTAGAGCACAGGACTAAACATGTTACAAGGAGACTTAACAAGGAAAGCCCAGCAGATGGTGCCAGCCTATTGACAGGAGACCAAGGAAAACATTAAAGAGGAACTAAACACAGGTTGAGACGGTAACACCTTCCCCTAAGCAGATTAAAAATCACCCTCAAAATGGGCGTGTCGAGAGACAAGGAGGGGAGGAGGTAGAGTTGTGCTTTTGTCCACGCCTCCACCAGCAACAACCTAAAACAAATTAAACCTCTAGCCAACAACATACACCAAGCAACAACAAAGGATAAACATGTAGATGTATTTATCTATTCCACCCATTCCATCCAAAACCAAAGGCTTAAAAAAATGGGGGAAAAAAGGAAAACAAAACCGCTTGTCAGGAGTGAAATGTGGCACTTCCATATAAGGTATGAATGCTGCAGGACCTTCTCATCTCTGCAGGGTTTTTTTTTTTTTTTTTTTTTTTTTTATAAAAGAAACAAGTACAAAAAAAACTTACAATGTCAAACATGGCTCGAGACTTAAGGCATGCATAGCACAAAAGAGAATAAAGGCACATAAACAAAAACAAAAATGTGTCTTGGGCAGCTTACAACAGAAATTCGTTACAGATTGTTTTAGTTTTTAAAGCTTTGGCATTAGTACAGTACTTTAAAGTAGCTAAGTAAGAGGAAATATAATTAGAAAACACTATAAATCTAGGTTTTAGCAAGGAGAATTTACAACTGTGGATGTAAAATTTGGCTAAGAGTAGTATTAAATTTACAACAAAAACTTTCTTACTTGAAATATTTGGACAAAAGAAACCAAACAGTATAATTTTAGCGTCAAATGGTAGGTCAATTTCTAACTTTCTATTTACATACATGAAAATGTCTTTCCAGAACACCTGAGTATGAGAACAGTCCCAGAAGAGATGGATGATGGTCTCCTCAGAGCTGTGGCAGAGTGAACACATTGGGTCTACGTTTGGACGGTACTTGGAGATTATATAGTTTACAGGATAACATTTATGCAGAATCTTTAGGGATACTTCTCGAATCTTATTAGTTATAAAGTATTTTCTAGGTAACAACCAAACATCTTTCCAACAGATATCATTAAATAAATTATCCCAGAAGAATATAGAAGCAGGTTTACTAATACATTCTCTAATTATTAATTCTCTAATACATTTGTTATTTGTTTTTTCACTTAAAAAAGGGTCAGAGTTACCAATGAATAATTCTTCAGTTAAATAGTTCGTGCTGTTTTGTACAGGATTTGACATCAACATTTTTACACCAGATGGAATTGCATCAAAGACAATTGCAAATTCTTTTGGTAGTACTGGAAAGTTATACGTAGTTAAAAATTCACTGTAAGAGTAAGTGTTGCCGTCTTTGTTGAATAACTGATGTACATGAACTATTCCTCTGTCAAACCAATTTTTAAAGAAAATAGATTTATGTTTAAAACAAATGATTGGCTCTGCTTGAACCACTTCCGTGACGTCAGAGTGAGAAAACACGTCGCAGTGAGAATCCTGGCTGGACCAATAAGAAAATTAAGGTGCAATTCCTCTGTTCAACCCATAGGGGTCACCGTAAACACGTTTTTAGACCGGGGTTTAGTTCCTCTTTAAACCTAAAACATGAATAGAAACTAACTACAGCAGGATCAAGAGATTCACACTAAACATGAAACTAGGAGCAGGTAAACATGGAGCATGAAGATAAACCTAGGGGTACAGGACAGGACTGAAACAGGGGGAAACTAATAAAACTAAGAATATCAGGAACTGACTGAATAAGACACAAGCAGGAAAAAAGAGACACATCAGACAAGGGACAGACAGACTATGACATAGCACTATCCTCTTGGTTGTTCCTCCTCTTGGTTGCATTTATGGTTGATTTTTATCTTGATTGTATTTAATGTTCATTGTAGCACTTTGAGATCTGTTGTATGTAAAGTGCGTTATAAATAAAAGTTATTATTATTAGTATTATTATTATACTTGGTTTTGAATAGTCAGATGCACAAACCTCTGCTGCCTCTTGGTTCAGTTTTCAGACTGAGCTCTTTGTGTATAAAGTTGGAATGTTTATCTTGTACAGCTTATGCCTATATTTTTATGTGTTTTAGATTTTTTTTTTTTTCTCACAGCCTAGTCAGTCAAAACAATATTAAAGTCCAAAGTGGTACTTGTGCATGGTCTTCTTTTGGCTGTTCCCTCTTCAGGGGTCGCCACACTGAGTCATCCTCTTCTACCTCACTCTGTCCTTGCTCCAGCTACCTCCATCTCCTCAAACTGCATCCATATGTCTTCTCTTGGTCTTTTTCCTGGCAGCTGCATTTCTAACATCCTTCTAACAAAACCCAATACCACTGTCCCTCCTCTGGACATGTCCAAACCACCAGTCTGAACTCTCTTAAATTTGAAAAAAAAAAAAAAGATAAACTGTCATGGAAACAGTATATAAATCTTGTAAAAATTAAAATGTCTAAGTCCAATGCAGTATTATATAGAGTAAGGGACTTATTAAACAGTGATGCTTTATATTTACTTTATAATACACTTGTAGTCCCGCATTTAATTTATTGTGTCAATGTTTGGGGTACTGTACAGCATGAAAAACCGTAACAAAGCCTATTTTTATTCTGCAATAAAGAGCTATAAGAATCATAACAAGAAAGCATTATTGTCATCCTTCTAATGTTCTGTTTTGTCAATTGAAATTACTTAAGTTTTATGATTTGGTGGATTATAATATTCTTTACTTATGTTTAAAGCTCAGAATTGCTTGCTACCATCAAACATTCAAGCATATTTTGTAAAAAGGAAGAGTTGTTATAATTTGAAGGGAATAGATATTTTTGTTAAACCTAAGTATAGGACCAGTTTAAAGGGTCGGTCTATACAATACAGGGAATGGTCTGTGGAATGGTTTGGAGGATGATGCAAAAATGGTGAAGTCAATGTTTGTATTTAAGAAAAAGATAAAAACTATTTTGTTGGAAAGATATATATAACTGATCAATGTCTATTTTGCTAAATGTGAAACATTGAGTTTTGTACAGTATTTTGCTGTATTATATATGAATGATTATTGTTTGAATTGATAGTTTGAATTGATTTTGTTTAAGAGGGAGCAGATATGATAAGAAATTTTCTTCTTCTGCTTCCTTTCATTTTATGTTTTTTTTATATTGCCAAGATGGTGTAGTGGCAGGGCTTTTGACTTGGGACCCGAAGGACGCGGGTTCGCGTCCCGGCCACTACACACCTTGGGGTGTCTATGAGTGCACATCTATTTCTCCAGCTCCCCGGGCGCTTTCTATGGCTGCTCACTGCACCACCTGGTAGGTGGTTGGGTTAAATGCAGAGACGAATTTCATCTGTGTATGGGAAACATACGCAGATGACAGGAAAAGACATTATTATTATTATTGTATTTGTATTTTTAATGGAAATGAAATGAAATGAATAAATGAATAAAAATACATATATATCTCCCAGTACTTATGCTGTACCTCTGAGGTACCTTTGTGACCTTCGCTTCTTGTATCCTCACTGTCCCACTCCCACCTGCCTCCCTTCTATTCCACTTACACATCATGAGTACAGAGAAAATCATTTCCTGATTTGTCCACTTAAGATACAAAATTCACTGCCGTTTCTTTGAAAAAATGGTTTGGAACTGTTTCACAAGCTGTGTGACTCTCTTTCGTCTGCTTTATTTGTTGCTTCTCACTCAGTGGCCAGCCATACGACCAAGGGTAAAACATATAGAAATAATCCTGCCGTGACGTTTGAGTTGAAATATCACCAGGTAATGAAGAAAAGTTAGTGAGGTCTGCTTTACAGAGAATTTAAAAAATGTTAGATGATGAAACACGGTATTGATGTAACAAGATTTAGGGTCAATTCCAGTCAATGAAACTGTCCTTTTTTAAAAGCTGCCACCTCAAACAACCAGTAAAGCTCAGAAAGCATCACCCACTGATGTCCTGTTCTCAGTTTTACGCCCTTATCCAGTGATTCTTACAATCGGTTTCAGTGCTGCCTCCGGTTGATTTAACACATGAATGAAAACATTCGGACACTGTAATTACAGTAAGGGGGACACTCATTAGATTTCACTGAGCCACTTCGACTGTGTAAATCCTGAAGCTATTCATTAAAACCTCCCGTGAGAAAACTAACAGCTCTGGCTCTCAGGCTCAATAACAGCAGGGAATTGGGGATCTAACAAATCAGTTCCAGCAATGATTAAATAAGTTATTTTCAAAGGTTTCTTTTTAAACCATCCCCTCACTCAAGAACCTACTTTTCCAATATTTTTCTGGAACGTTGTTTGAGTGTAAAACTGGAGCAAGAGAAGCAAAAGCATCTTCCCTCGGTGAATCTTTCCAACATCTCTCCTGACAGACAGTATCTCCCTCTCATCTTTGCTTTCCAGAAAACATCAAACGTTTAAAAAAAGGTAATGTAAAAAGGCAAGCTGAAGGATATAATTTCTTTTAAAACAGACATTCTACAGTCCACAGAGTACATCTTTCAAATGTAAGTCCTCACGGTGGTCAAATCAACTGTTATAACAAGAAAGAAACCATTAGCAAACTTGGCTGTTTGCTGTTGTTGAAGCCCCCGTCATGATGTTGTACAAAATAAAATGTTAAATGTCAAAAGGTTGAAATTTTCCACTTCAATTTTTTTCCTTCAACCTTTATAGGCTAGTCTCATTGAGCCACGTGGACTTGTTTACCTGTTTCAGACTGTATTCTATTGAGGTACAAGAGCTAGAATTATATCAGTAAACTTTTAAGACCAAAGTTGAAACTTTTTTTTTAATTAAGCATGGCTTAGCATGAGATTATAACTTTGAGAAAAAGCTGATTTTTTTTTTTATTTCACAGAATTTTAAAACAATGTATCACTTTTTTTTTCTTATAATCAGAAAATACAGTTACCATTTGTCCTTTAAGCATGAGGGACAAAAGTGTTTTCTATGTTAAAACACATTTGACCCACTAAAATATGAAGTGGTTTTGACATCTCAACTTTTTGTCTTGACCTTGGTACAACTTTGGAACGGCTAATCGATGTATGCTTTTACCGCAATTTATCTTTAATTTTTAAAGCCTTCACATTTATATTTATTCTTCAATGTGATTGATAGAATCCTCTCAGACTTTACTGACAACAATGAAAACAAACAAAATTTTCAATTATAGTTTTTCTCAAAGGATGGAAAAAAACTAATGTCACTTTTTTTGGTCTTATTTACCTAAAACTTGTGAATCATAAATAAACCATTGCTGTTAGTGAAGACTCTTAAAGCAGCCTAAGTACATTTGGATTACAAAGCTCCCCCTAACAAAGAACCCCTCTGCTCGGACAGCACCAAATGCGCACAGATCTCCTCACCTTCTCCATCTGTCCCACAGGAGCCGAGCAGCACGGAGGAGATCAACGCAACAATCCCAGCGAGTGTTTTACTCCTCAAAGACATGTTCAGACCACAGGAAGGTGGAGGGTGTAAATCCCGCTCGTGCTTCAGCCTCTCCTGCTTTGCTCCTCGGCACTTCTCTCCAGCTTTGCTCGGTGCATGCGCTGCGCTGCAGCAGACCTGCAGCAGCGCGTGGAGTCTGGCCAACAGCTGGAGACAGGAGGGATGCTGTCCCGAGTGGAGTGCAGCATGCAGCAGGGAGGGGAGAGGAGAGGGGCTTATATCAGGTCGTCTCGGGCCAGAGTGCAGACTGCACCTCTCCTGCTGAGATCCTGAAGCAGCTTTTCATTAACAAAAATCTCAAAGTGCTACAAGGTGCAACTAATCAATGATAAAATAAAAAACAAGTGATAAAATCAAGTAAAATCAATGATAAAATAACAAAAATCAGTAATAAAATCAACTAAAATCAATGATAATATCAATTAAAATCAGAGATAAAATCATGTGGAGGCAGAGTAGGCTTGCTTTAAAAGAAAGGTCTTTAAGCCTTTTTTAAAGTCAACCATTGACTGTGGAGCTCTCAGATAGTCAGGGAGGGAGTTCCAGAGGCGGGGGGCAGCCACACAGAATGCCCGGTCTCCCATGGTCCTTAATTTGGTTTGTGGAAGGTGAAGGAGATTACTGTTCTGTGATCGTAGAGACCGGGTGGATGAATATGGTGCAAGAATGTCCTTTAGATAATCAGGTGAAGTTCCGTGTAAGCATTGGTGTGTAATGAGAGCAGTTTTGTACTGAATTCTGTAGGTGACAGGAAGCCAATGGAGGTTATGGAGAATGGGTGTAATATGTTCAAATTTACGAGCTCTCAATAAAATCCTTGCTGCACTGTTTTGAATATATTGAAGCTTCTGAAGATTTTTGCCAGGGATTCCAATAAGGTATTGTTCTTTTATTATAATTATTATTTATAATTTATTATT
>JBBPBX010015446.1:0-34194 GCA_038048925.1 Garcialebias charrua | reverse complement strand
GGGGGGTATCTGACACTCGGTGGGACAGCTCAAGCATTTTTCCAAACATCGATGAGGACTGAGTTCAAAGAAGACGTCTCCAAGATCTACATTTCTTTAGGACAGCTCAGTCCGAAAAATCCAAGGTTGAAGACATCATAATTTTTCTATTTGAAAAGAAAATGTCTTGAAAACATAAACATTTTATTTTTAAATGTATCATTTATTTATAGAGTGGTAGTGCAGAAGTTAGAGAAGGTGGGCCTGTGACCGGAAGGTTGCTGGTTCAACTCCCCGGATCGACAACATCAAAATGTGGGTGGGAACGATGAAGCACCTACACCTGGCCCCGCCCTCACTTGCCCCACTCTAGGCCCTTGAGCAAGGCCCCTAACATCCATAAATTGCTCCATAGGTGCAGCTCTCTGCTCCACACAGAGGGCTGTGGTAGCTCGGCGGTCTGTGGTTGCATCAGGACGGCATCCGGCGTACAAACCATTGCCAAGTCTTCGTGCGAGTGAGCTCACTGTGGCGACCACAGATGAAGGGGGCAGCTGAAAGAAGAAGAAGAAATTAATATAAATTGTGAGGAAAGTGAAGGTTAGATTTGACCCCATGTCTGCAGTGCACACAAGTCAAGTAAAGATTTTTGAGACAGAAAAACTCATCATCCAATGGGAGCTTCAAACTCAAGAGTCAGAATAAGAGCTGAACTTTGAATTAATGAACATTCAAGAGTGACAACTCTCATCAGTCACATTGACGGGCTGGAGGAAGGTAAGTGTGGCAGAAAGAGTCTTGTGTACTTTTTAGTCTCCTTGCTGGGTAAAAACTTACATTTCAAAATAATTAGGCCCTCAATCCATCAAACCCCACAAATTGGATCAATAGCAACCAACAACGGTGTCAATTATCTAAAAAAATACCTGTGACAACATCTTTCATCCTGTGTGGAAACAGCTGTTGAACTTTTGCTCTTTGAAATGGTCATGAGTGGGTTTCACCCACGCAACATTTGAATTTAGCTCCCTGCATGCTGATTCTTATCAAGGTCATGAGTTGCTCTTTGAAGAGGGTCACTTAAAAACATAATACCACAAAGCAATGCCTTTACGCCCAGCGCTGCTTCAGTTTACACAAGAAGAAAGATACACCCAGTGACATGAACCAGATTCAGGGTGAGAAGAATCGTTCTATTTTCAGCTTTTATGCAAATTTAAGGTACTTCATAAAATGTAACATAGTCTGATAGTTGTGTCACAAAACAAGTGTATTAAGACAAATCTTCCAAACTGGATTATTTGCACTTGAGATCTTCCAAATGAGTCTTCATTTGATCATATTAGGCTCAAGAACTCAGAAACAAAACTAGCAGGTTGTCAAATATTAACTAACATCTAGGATCCATGGAGCAGAAACCCATCTGAATAAATTTCACTGTCCTGACATTTTCTCTGCGTGCAACATTAAATATGTATTTTTTTAACATCCTAAATATAATATCCAGACTTTTAACAGTCTGTTTTCATTTTCATCATGGTGTGAGGAAATACTTGTTATTTTAATATTGCAACTCCTCTCGCTGAAAACTGTCGCATAGCTTTACTATTAAAAATAAAGGAGAAAAGGAAACTACAAAACAAAAACTTTACAAAGCCCAAAGTTGAGAACAACAGTGCACATCTTGACCAACTTTCACTAAGAAAATGTCACGTTGTCTCATGACAGTATCGTCTTGTGGTGCAGAGGCAGGTGGCGAGAGCAGATAAATTCTGCCCTCTAAAGGCTTTACTAATGTAATTTATCTGCTCACCTTCCAGTGCCTGTACGGTAATGCACCATCCTTAAAAGAACTTCTCACTCCTCACTGTCCTTCCCGCACTCTCCGCTCTTCCAACACCCATCTTCTTCTCACTCCCAGGTCTCGGTCTCGCACAATGGGAGACCGGGCTTTCTCCTGCGCTGCCCCTCGGCTGTGGAACGCCCTGCCCTCATATCTGAGGGCCCCACAGACCGTGACATGTTTTAAAAAAGGTCTTAAAACCTTTCTTTTTATCCAGTTTTTTAAATAATTAATTGTGCTTTTGTTTTTTATTGCACCCAGTTTTTTGAGTATTTTATCTGCATTTTGTGAATTTTAAGTTTTTGATGCAATCATCTGTGAGGCTCCATCCTCTTGGTTGTTCCTCTTCTTTGTTGCATTTATGGTTGATTTTTATCTTGATTTTATTTTTCATTGTAGCACTTTGAGATCTGTTTGATGTAAAGTGCGTTATAAATAAAAGTTATTATTATTATTATTATTAATGTGAAAAATGTGATATTTTTACCATCAACTGTTTTCTTTCTGGGTAACGTACTTGCCGCCATATAAGTCACATATGTCCAAATATGTCTAATAACGTGGACAAAAACATAAACAAGTCACTTTGCCGTATAGGTCACATCTTTCCAACCTTGCTCTCGACTGAGGCAGTCGCAGCCCTTCCCTCTCCCGTCCCCCGTCCCCCCTGCTGCTGGCAGCTCCTCAGCTAAGCACCTCGAACGCAAATTAAGATGGATTGGAGGTTTGGGCATTCGATTCTACAAACAAGATCTCTACAGAAGGAACGGCACAAGGGGAGCCTTCCCACCCTCACAGAGTGACGGAGGATACGCCATGGATTCCGCCATGGATTCCGTGGATTCCTGGGAGTGCTCTGTGGAGGTGAAGAATCTTGGATTATATTGGATTATGATGGCAGCGCTTTGCTTTTTTGGCGTTTGTGGAGCACTGGTCTATCGCAAAATGAGGGAGACTTCAGCAGGACTTAACTGCCTGGAGCACCCGACGTCTGGTCTGCGCCGTGACCTCGAGAAATCAGCTGTTTGTGAGCTTATCCAGAGGGTGAACAGATCACCCACGGATTTGGACTCTGGACGCTGTGGTCAACATCAGAAATCAGCTGTTTGCGAGCTTATCCAGAGGGTGAACAGATCACCCTCGGATTGGGACTCTGGACAGCTGTGGTCAACATCTGAGGTCAGAGCTTGGATCAGTGGAAAAAGTCCCGAATTGGATCACTTTGGAACAGAATCGCCCTTACAGACTGAAGGCCACAGAAATTACAATGTGTGCCTGATGTGAAAATATTTGTTAATTCTTATCTGACTCCCTTGGAAACAGCCTTGGGAAAGGCTGGATATCTAATTTCTCCTGAGATGTGCTTACTGTGGAAAAAATAGCTGCTGTTTGTCTTGTCTGCTACCCCCCCGGAGAACTTTTCTATGAGCGTTATCGGAGGCATCCGGAATGTATCATGGACAGATCCTCCCTGCCTCAGTCTCAACATGCAACATGTAACTGTCCTTATGTGCTTATGGTATGGTTTTTACTGTGTCATGCGGTGTCTTGCAGACAAAATGTGATACATTTTTTTTAATACTAATGCTGTAACCCCCATGGTTCCTTACCTTTTTTTTCACACCTTTGACCTTCATCCCGAGACGGATGAGAGAGGCCGCGCTGAAGAACATGTCATGTGTTTTGAATAAGCAGCAGCTTTACATTCTCTACCCCTCTTCTGGATGACTGTGTATACATAATCACGTTGTGATTGGTGAGAACTGGTGCAATGTTAATAAAAGCTCTTGTATCTTGTATCTTGTATTATGCGTCAACACTGGAGTGTTTGTTATGCGTCAGCACTGACAACCCGGAAACGTGGGTCGGTGTTGTGGCAAAAATTGATTGGCTGCCAAATGGCGGCCGCATGCACAGGCGGACTTCACCAAGATTAACACTTAAAAACAATTGTTTGCTCAAAATTATAGCAAAGTTGTGTCTCAGTTGAACTTTTCCTTAATAAATGCAATTTTACGGTCAAATCAGTTGCATTTCAGAAGCCAATTTGCGGCTGCAGGAGTGCACAGAGGGACGACTCGCTGTGCATTTCTACAAAATTTAACAAGATTAACACCTAAAAACAATTATTTGGTTGCCCGAAAGTATAGTAAAAGTGTCTCAGTTGAAGTTTTTCTTAATAAATTAACTTTAATGGTCAAATCAGCTGCATTTCTTCTGGGCGGCGCAGTGAAATGCAGCTGACGTCACGTTTGCTTCAGGGGTTACGGAGCAAGACGAAGGTGACTTGGTATGGCAAGCCAAGTGTCTCAATAATAGACACTTTTATCTATTAATGAGACACTTGGCTTATGATATTACTTGAGTGCCCTCTAGTGGCTGACAATGGTAGTGTTCAATATTTTTCATGTCCAAATTAATTAAATTGTCAGATCTTGGCAAAAAATTGGGTTATAAATATGGCAAAGTAAAGAACATAAATAAGTCGCTTCGCTGAATAAGTTGCGGGGCATGCTAATTTATTCGAAAAGGTGCGACTTATACAGCGAAAAAGATGGTATTTCCATTCAAGTCTGAGTTAGTTGTTTTCTTATATCAGCTGTTAAGCTGATGTTACTGACAAAACGCTGGATCACATTTTCCTGGACCATTCCTCTGTGCTACACAGTCATCCTGCTCTACAACCCTAAAAATCTACTCCCATCTTTTTTAGTACCATCAGAGTCTTCAGTCAGGAAAATTGTCACCCAACATATACTGTATCATCATCCCAACATCCTAAATCAATGGCCTCACAATGTATATCTTACTTCCTGACTTTTCAGCTTTCTTGTGCAATAGTTTTAGATGGAGGTGCCACAGTATTTCTGACCTTGGTTTATTGACAATGTTCAAAAGAGTGTGAATCGGTGTAAACAAAAGCTTTTCAGCTCCTGTTTTTGCTTTTATACCATGGACAATCTTTCCAATGAAATGCAAAACTCAATAAATTATATGTTTTGTGGTGATTAGGGAGAGTTTACACCTAAAACTCAAAACACTAGGGAACCACCAGTCTCACTCTATCTAGGAATAAGCATAATGTGGGCAAACTACAGTGATTTACATATCATTTGCATAAGCATGACTATACAGGTGCAAAGAGGCTTATGTTGGCATAAATTTGCTCAGCGCTGCTCTATTTCCCTGCTGTACCGTAGCCCTCAAATGAACACTAACAGGACCTTAATGTAAGCCAGAATGAGCTGTATGCTGGCCGGTTCATTTTCCCACTGATACAGTGTACTGCCAGCACTGATGAAGCTGCTGCGTAATCATATTTAACACAGCATGCAGGGTAAGGAATGATAACTGGCAGCAGAAATGAGAGGAGACACCTGTTTTGTTTTGTTTTTTTGCAGCAAAGGAGGCATGGTAAAGAAAGAAAGACTGTGAAGTAATACAAGAGACAAACTGCAGTGAGAAACATCTAATAGGGCGACAAAGAAACAGCAGGCTATACACACTTGCACACATGTACCCATTTCTACCATTACCTCTCAGTGTCCAACATTTGACAGCCCACAAAGGACTCAAAGCACTTTGAGATTTTTATTAATGAAAAGTGCATTATAAATTGAATTCATTATTATTATTATTATTATTATTACTTGTTGGACTATGTAATGTATACATTTACTCTCTCCAGACAGGTTGAAGAGGAAACGTATTGTACATCCACAACAAGCATACATTTTGATAAAGTTTTTCAACACTTAAGGTGAAAGGTATGTGAACCTTTATTATTAACATTTACTTTGCAATTTAAAGATCAATTTGTGTAAGATAATCAAAGCTATGTGAAAAACCCAAGTGTGTCATTTGCTTTGATCAATCAACATCTGATCTCCACAGCGGGGGCACCTCCAGGAAGTTTTCAAAGCGGTTGCCAAATTGGGGCAATATTATTTTGAGGTAGCGCACCAAAAATCAAAAGCCATAACATAATAGACCTTTTACCAGTTGACGTCATCACGCAAAGCTCGCCTGAAACGAGCGTTCTGATTGGACGGCAAAAAGCCCTAACCGGATGCAGGGGCTCGGGAAGGGGCCGAGGAGCTTCGTAATGATAGCGAGTTGTAATTTAGAAGCTTGTTTTCTTAAAATAGTGAACAACCGCTGGTCAAAATGCCTGAACATTGTGCCGCGGACACGAGAGGAGGAAACCGCACGCCCATACACATTGTCTTAGACAGGGTTGCTTTTTTGGCTACAGATGAACCGTGCGCGCGGCGGGGCTGCCTGAACCTTCACCCAGGCAGGAGCCACTAAGTCCCGGCTACACCTGATCCAGTGCGCCCTGGAGGTCCAGAACCGGCTGGACCCAGCCAGGAGCCACTAAGTCCTGGCTACAGATGAACCGTGCGCGCGGCGGGGCTGCCTGAACCTTCACCCAGCCAGGAGCCACTAAGTCCCGGCTCAAAAAATCATGCATTTACTGGTAGCTTAATGATTTTAGAAGATTCGGTTAACGGTTGGCTTATCAAACGTTTTGACATTCCACTCACCTGCTCTTCAGTGGGGCCGAAGGAAGAATCTCCTTGCATGTCGCAGGTCGAAACAGGCAGAAACCCCAACACACGCAGCGGAGACCGAAGAACAACGCGGTCTCGTCGAACTAGCTAGCTGCTGCTAGCTTAGCAGCTGTCCAGTAGCATTCCGCTGCGGGAGATCGTTCTCCGCCCTGTCTGTTTCCCATATCCAAGATGTAATGTAGGAACGTAATCCACGGAGCTTGGATCATTAATGTCCATGCCAGATAAAAAACGCACACACGTTGATGCTTCGTGCCGGGGTGAAATCCTGCCTGTACCGGCCGGCGGTGGTACTGGTTTGCTCCACATCTTCCTTCTTTTAGTCGCTCTACTCGACTTTCCCAGAGGGACGTTGTAAAACGAACAAGTCTCACCTTCTTCTTTTACTCGTTGAAGTTGCCTGGAACAATTATAAACACAATAAAAGTCTTATTTCTCCACCGCGACCGTTGCCAGTAACGACAACACTCCAGTTGCGTGCCCGTGCTTCCGGTTGAGTCTCGAAAAATGCGAGTGCGCATGCGCGATGACGTCAACTGGTAAAAGGTCTATTTCAGAAGTTGTTTTCACGCTGTTGTCATAGATAGAACAGCACAGTCATTACTCAACTCACTGAAGCTTGACCCTTCTTCTCATTTTCGTCCCCCGTTGTAGAGCAAATAGAGGTACCGGTAAATGGAAACACCATTTGTCCATCAGTGCGTGTTGCGAGCATGACAATTTGAAAAATAAGAGGTACTTACTTCCATTTAGGTGTGTGGCTACATCTGTGCATAAGAAACTTCGCCACTGATATTATGATTTACACTGTTTTTACCCAGAGTAGACAAACTGATACCCTAAAAAAAGAGATGAGGCAGATGCAGATGAGGTGAGAATTAGTTTGTAGGAGTGTGGCAGGACAGAAACTCAGAAGCTGACCCATTTAGAAGATGGGCCACTAATGTGAGTGGTTCCAGGTTGTAGATCGTACTGGAAGGTAATTTGGGTAGGGATGCATCGATCCACATTTCTTACTTCCGATCCGATACTTAACTCTGGGTATCGGCCAATACCGATTCAGTTCCGATATCACCATCACAGATTTTGTATAGGGCTGTGAAGAGTTTAAAGCTCCCCTGACATGATCTTTCAACTTTCCAAAAAATGGCACAACATATATAAATATTAAGATTGACCTCTGACCGTTTTTGCTAAAATAATGTTAAATGAATGAAAATTCCTCCCAAAAACAGTTTAAAATTAGCGCAGTTTTTTTAACACGATAAATAGGGATTTCGCCGTCGCAGGATGATGACGTCATGACAAGAAATTTCTCTACTGCGCAGCTTGAAAACAATGGAGGAGCTACAAACTCGATCCGTCCAATTTAGCCATTTAAAAGTTAATATTTTAGCGGATTGTCTGCAGAGAAGCCAAAGTTATTTCCAGTAAACAGCAGGTTATAATTTTTTTCAGCTCCTGCTGGTTTTTGGAGACTTTTCACTTCATGAGGTGAGCTGCTGTGTGGAGTTACATGCATGTGGACGAGGCAGAAGTAATTCTACAACATGTACATCGTCTCCAGCCTCCACAGCACTGAAATGGTAATATATTAGTTAATGTTCCTAATAATTATTCAACATTAATTAATAGTTTAAAAAATTAGTCCCTTTTAAAATATCTGTTAAATATACCCTGATGCATGCTCAATAATCCAGGTAGAAAAATCTAAAAAAGCTAAGTCTGGTCCTCTGGACATTCAAAAAACAAAACAAAACAAAGCAAAAAAAAAAAAAAAGCTGTAGAAACGTTTCGTCTTTCGTCCGAAAGACTTCCTCAGTCTGAGAAGCTGTGTTCAGCTCAGTCTTATAAATAGCACCCTCCCACAGTGGATCAACCAGTTGGCTGATGACAGCCGAAACCAGCTGCTCACATGATCAAGGAGGACCATCAGCCTGACGATGGATCGTTAACACCCTGATGGTTGTTTGCTATTCACAGAGGGCTGAGTGATACTAGCAATAACAGCATTGTAAGTGGGGGACAGTTGAACCCGGAGGCCTCCACCTCTGTTTAATGATGGACGGTTTCTTTTCACAAAGATGGCCTCCTTTACTCCTCTCTCAAACCATTGTTCCTCTCTATCAAGGATGTGAACATCTTCATCCCTGAAAGAGTGACCGCTGGCCTGGAGATGAGTGTAGACTGCAGAGTCCTGACCTGATGATGTTGATCTTCTGTGCTGGGCCATCCTTTTGGCCAGTGGCTGTTTAGTTTCCCCGATGTAAGACTGATCACAGCCCTCCTGACACTGAACAGCATACACAATATTACTCTGTTTGTGCCGGGGGACTGGATCTTTGGGATGAACCAGTCTTTGTCGTAATGTATTTTGGGGTTTAAAAGCCACTGGGACGTTGTGTTTAGAAAATAAACGTCTCAATGTCTCTGAAACTCCCGCAACATACGGAATGACCACTGGTCTGGGTCTGGGTTCCTTCTTTTCACCGGTGAAAAGAAGGAACCCAGACCCAGACCAGTGGTCATTCCGTATGTTGCGGGAGTTTCAGAGACATTGAGACGTTTATTTTCTAAACACAACGTCCCAGTGGCTTTTAAACCCCAAAATACATTACGACAAAGACTGGTTCATCCCAAAGATCCAGTCCCCCGGCACAAACAGAGTAATATTGTGTATGCTGTTCAGTGTCAGGAGGGCTGTGATCAGTCTTACATCGGGGAAACTAAACAGCCACTGGCCAAAAGGATGGCCCAGCACAGAAGATCAACATCATCAGGTCAGGACTCTGCAGTCTACACTCATCTCCAGGCCAGCGGTCACTCTTTCAGGGATGAAGATGTTCACATCCTTGATAGAGAGGAACAATGGTTTGAGAGAGGAGTAAAGGAGGCCATCTTTGTGAAAAGAAACCGTCCATCATTAAACAGAGGTGGAGGCCTCCGGGTTCAACTGTCCCCCACTTACAATGCTGTTATTGCTAGTATCACTCAGCCCTCTGTGAATAGCAAACAACCATCAGGGTGTTAACGATCCATCGTCAGGCTGATGGTCCTCCTTGATCATGTGAGCAGCTGGTTTCGGCTGTCATCAGCCAACTGGTTGATCCACTGTGGGAGGGTGCTATTTATAAGACTGAGCTGAACACAGCTTCTCAGACTGAGGAAGTCTTTCGGACGAAAGACGAAACGTTTCTACAGCTTTTTTTTTTTGCTTTGTTTTGTTTTGTTTTTTGAATGTCCAGAGGACCAGACTTAGCTTTTTTAGCATAATGTATATTTAAAAAAAAATTCTTACTTTGAGCGGCAGCTTCTGTCGTCTATTTGCCTCCGCTCCGTTGCGTTAGCTCCGCTGCGTTACGTCCGAGCTTCGCAGCTTGCTGTAGCACCACACAGTTTTAAACTGTTTACAGGAAGGACTGTTAGAATGTTAACTTCATACATTTGGAGACAGAGAAAGATTTTAATAACTTACCGAAAGCCGTCTGCGCGCGCCGCCTTTAGCTGCACCTGTTAGCATTAGCCCCTCCGAATCCGTGGCTGCTGTTGTGGTCCGCAGCTGTTTAGTCCAGTTTAGCTGCACCTCCAAAAAGGCTGTCGGCTTTGTTTCTCCAAGTTAGCTGGGTGTCCCCCGATATCTTCAGCTTCCAGGCCGACATCGAGGCGAGCTCCAGGAACCTCTGATCGCACAAAGCCGGCTGTCGGATGGAGCTACGAGGCTGGAGCTTCGAGGCTAATGTTAGCTCATTGCTAATCCGGTCTGTCTGTCTGCAGCTTCACGCGGTGCGGTGGGAGCGATCGGCGGAGCGATCGCAGCTGCTGCTCCAGGCCTGAGACATCCACAGAGTTCAGCGAGTGTTTCCAGCTAATTTATCTGTATGAGGCATCCTCTTATGGGAGAAACAGTCATCCAAAGCCGATAATGGCGGACCTCACTTGACCGCACTTGGCAACCTTAAAATGGCTGACAAGGATGCATTTCCAGAAACACCGGAAGTCGCGCGAATACGCTTCAAATTGTAAAAAAAACATAATAAAAATAATTATTCTTATTTATAAAGCCATTTAAAACAACCACAGCTGCAACAAAGTGCTGTACACATGAAATTAAGAACATTTAAACACACAAAAAAAGTTTTTTTTATTTTTTTTTTATTTCATATTTTTATTAAATATGATAACCTCGTAAATCCGGGACCTCGTAGGTCGGCCCCTCGTAAATCGGGGATTACCTGTAATCCTCAGTATAGAATTATATTCATGCATGTATATGAAGAATAGTGGTGGTGCAGAGGCTCGAGAAGGTGAGCCTGTTATCTGGAGGTCACAGGTTTGAATCCCTCGACCGTTACAAAAAATTTGGGTGGGAAAGTTAAAGCGCCCACATCTGCCTCCACCATCATTTGCCTTCTGTGGGCCCTTGAGCAAGGCCCTTAACCCCTAGCATCTCGTAACTCGGTGGTCAGTGGTTGCTTCAGGAAAGGCATCTGGAGTAAAAAAAATAATGGTTTCTCGCTGTGGTGGTTCCCTCTTTCCCAAAAGTGGGACCAGAGGGTGTGTCCCAACAATGGGGCATCACCTTCCCTAAGGCTGCACACTGGATGCCTTCTTAGCCTGCCAGGGCTGTTTTTGTCACAATTCTGTTTATAACTTTTATGGACATAATTTCACGATGCAGCCAGNAATATGCAAATCTTGTGAGCTAGATAACTTTAAAAATAAGCACTGGGTGGGCATCACAGGGTCAGCCCTCAATTAGTTCAGATCCTACCTCAGATCCTACCTCACTGTATAATATGTTGTTATGACCCGATCCTTTTGTGTTTCCATCAAAGATTTTAGTTCTGCAGCGGCAGCACTTAAATGGGGGGTTCCGCAGGGGTCCATCCTGGGTCTCCTCCTATTGTCTTTATACCTGCTGCCACTTGGTGCCATTTTCCGGAAACACAACATTCCTTTTCACTTCTACGCCAATGACTGTCAAATTTACTTCCCCCTAAGACACAATGGTACATGCTCTATTCAACCTCTGCTCTGCCTGGCTGACATCAGGGACTGGATGGCTTTAAATTTCTTGAGTTGTGAAAATGAAAAGAAGTCTGAAGGCATGTTTTTCCCTCCAAAAGACAAGATCACGAACCACTGCATTGACCTTTCTGCTCTAGCCCTGTCAGAAAAACAGAGTCACACATTTGGGGGTGATAATAGATCCTTCCATGAAACTCAACAGTCATGTAAACATGAATGTTAAATCCTGTTTTTTCCAGCTGAGGCGACTGTCTAAGCTGAAGCCCATATTGTCCAAAAATAACCTGGAGACAGTAATTCACGCATTCATTACATCTAGGCTTGATTACTGCAATTCACTCCTGTTTGTTATCAGTCAGACCACCATTGCACAACTACAACTGGTCCAGAATGCAGCAGCCTGGCACAGGCAAAAGAGAGCACATTACACCAGTTTTGGCTTCCCTGCACTGGCTACTGGTTCGCCTTCGAATCCGGTTCAAAATATTCTTGTATGTCTACAAATAACTGAACAGTTCCCCACCCCAATCTCTCTGATTTGCTACACTTGTATGTCCCACCACGAGCTGCCACTGAAGGTCAGGCAGGCCCCATCAATATCTGTTTTTAAAACTCGTTTAAAAACGCATATGTTTTCTTTGGCTTTTAAACCAGAGTGAGTTCACATCTCTGTTTTAATGTTGTATTATTTTACTTGTGATGTTCTGATTATTTATATGATTGTTTTTATTGTTTTGTGTTTTGTTTTTGTTTTGTACAGCACTTTGGACGGCTGATGCTGTATTTTTAAGTGCTTTATAAATAAACTGGTATGGTATGGTATGGTATGGTTCTCTGAGATCAGCGGACCAGTTGCTCCTCACAGTTCCAGGAACTCGTCTTAAGTGCAGAGGTGACAGGGCCTTCTCTGTAGCAGGTCCAAGACTCAAGAACGAGTTATATCTGCTTGTCAGGCAGGCCCCCTCCCTCTCGGTTTTCCATTCATGTTTAAAAACCCACTACCAGTACTATTCCGTAGCTTTCAACACCAGATGAACTGTGTTTTGAACTGTATGCTTCACACAGGTTAGTCGTTATATTTATTATCTGTGATGTTTTTATATCTTTATTCTGATTTTACTTCATTTTGTATGTTGCTTAGGTGTTGCCTGTTTATCTGTTTGTACAGCACTTTGGTTGGCCTTCTCGCTGTTTTAAGTACTCATTAAATATAATGGTATGGTTTGGTTCTGTAGTTTAGCAAAACACCATTGGCCACCCCCTGGCTCCTTCCTTTGCACTTGGTGATGGATAAAATTGCTCCCTCCACTCATCAGGATATGTCACGCAGCACGCTGTGCCACCTTGGACAAGCCAAACAAAATTACCTTACTGCTTGTTTTTTTACGACTTTATAAATTAATTGCCAGTCTACAGGGTATTAGCAATAATCCACAATATACAGCTTTCTGATCTGTACAAGAGAGAGAACTTGGAGAGGTGGAGGTATGCACTTGAAAGAAGTGAAATGAAAGTCAGCCATAGTAAGATGAGAGGGAGGCCAGTGGAACAGTGAGGCTACAAGGATCAGAGGTCACAAATGTGCAGGACTTCAAGTACTTGGGGTCCACTATCCAGGAAAATGGGGAATGTGGTAAAGAAGTGAAAAAGAGAGTCCAGGCAGGATGGAGTGTATGGAGAAACATTTCAGGAGTGATTTGTGACAAAAAGATGTCAGCAAAGGTCAAAGGAAAAGTTTACAAGACAGTGGTGAGACCAGCTATATTGTGTTGTCTGGAGACAGTGGCATTGACAAAAAGACAGGAGAAAGAACTAGAAAAAGCATAAATGAAGATGTTGAGGTTCTCCTGAGGAGTGACAAGGATGGATACGATTAGGAATGAGATGATCAGAGGTAAAGCACAGGTTGAACAACTGGGAGATAAAGTTAGGGAGGCCAGACTGAGATGGTTTGGACATGTCCAGAAGAGGGACTGTGGGTATATTGGTAGAAGGATGTTAGAAATGCAGCTAACAGGAAAAAGACAAAGAGGAAGATGAAAGAGGAGAAACAGGTAGTCCCCGACTTACGAGCGCTCTGACCTACGAGCGCCCGGACTTACGAGCTGGCGAAAGAGAAGTAAATTTGTAAAAAATACAGCACTTTTTTGTGTTTTTAGATGAAAGTGTGTTAGCTAACCGTTTGGAAACACGTTTCCGACCATGTTTATGAACTAATATGAACGTTTTTGATGAAAAACGAGTGTTCGTAGTAGCGCTAGCATAAATGTTCCAACTTACGAGCGAAAATCCGGACTTACGAGAACATGTGCTTCGTGTTCCAACTTACGAATTTTCGTGTTACGAGCAACTCGCAGGAACGGAACTCGCTCGTAAGTCGGGGACTAAGGATGCAGTTAGAAAGGACATGAAGGTAGTTAGAGTGAGGACAGAGGATACAGAGGACAGAGTGAGGTAGAGGAGGCTGACTCGCTGTGGAGACCCCTGAAGAGGGAAAAGCTGAAATAAGAAGAAGATACAATATAAAGCTCTCTGGAGAATCACACATTTATCATATAGCAGTTTTTTTTAACTTATTTGAATCCATTCATTTTTCCACACTATATAATATGTTGTTACGACCCGTTAGGACCACAACATACAAATTGGACACTGGACACAGAAAAAGAATTAAAACAAATTTCATTGAACTAGAATAAAGCCCTCCTGACTAGCAAGGTCCTCCCAGGCTTCTCCCACCAGGACTGGAGCGTCCTCGTCTGCTTCAGCATCCAAAGGAAAAGAAAATTAAGAAAAAGTTCAAAGAAATGGTGGACCGGTGAGTTTGGCCAAAGTGAATAAAACGCCACCTACGCGAACCCAACCTTGTACAGGGCCGTCGTGTCTCCCCAGGTGACGATCTACCTTACAAAAGTCCCTCTACACAAACAAAAGGCGAAAACTGGACTACCAGTACTCGCACAGTCAAAAGTACAAATAAAAGAAAAAGGTAAGAGACCCTTATTGTTAACCTCCGCTGTCTTCCTCTTGGACAGCTGCCCAAACAGTGTCTCCTAAATTTTAACTCAAACAGGTCTTAGTTACACAGGCCCACACTTCTTAAATTTAAGTCAAAGATTCAATCAGCACTTATGGTGCTTCAGTCCACACAGAACTCTAATCCAAACAGAGCTTAAACAGCTCAACTACTTCTCCCCTAGAAGCAAACTCACAAACAAACAGGGAGTGTGGATCGCCCTGTTGTCACACAACACAGCATGATGGCTGCTCTCAGCACTCAGTTACCTGAAGTGTATATTCAGCTGGTTCCTACAAACTTTAGCTGACTTCTATTGACCACCACTTGCTTCAAACAAGCTTAAACTTGATTCACAAGCTTCTACTAGCATTCACTAGCCTCCACTAACTCACACTAGCCTCCACTACACACCACTCTAATAAGCACTAGAGCTGCTTCATGTGCTGTTTAAGACAACACTAGTATCTTGGAGCTTAAACTCAACACAAACTCCACATGAGAGCTTAACACTCAGTGATCAGAGTGGGTGAAGAACACTCTTGAACACACACATACATATAACATACAACTACCTTGATCAAAACTTGATTTACTTGCAACAGGATCACAAGTAGTTCCAACAAGCCTCTGCTTGCGTCCACCAACCTTAGCTGACATTCAACACTCCACACTTGCTCTCAGTAAGGCTCTACACTCTAACCCATAGCCTAAAGTTTTATAGGCAGGATCTGCAGTTTGGCAGCAGCTCTGCCTAATCAAGCCTGATTGAAGTAGGCTGAGTAAACAAACGTGTTGCAGTAGGTTGCTACTGTTTGTTTAGCAGACTGCAGCCAACCTAAACAAAGTAATGATGTTTTTAAAACTGTCTTACCTCTAGGGTACATAACACCCCCACCACAAGTATTTTGTATGGGGGTGATGTGTATGTTAGGGGAATACATCACACATCCACCCATACAAAAGAAACAGGTCCTTAGAGGTTAAAAATGTAGCAGTCACATCACCTATATGGACTAAAAACACAATTAAAAACTAGTCCACCAAACCGCTAACAAATTTTATAGTCACATTGAAAAAGTTTTAAAACCAAACAAGAGACGCTTGTCTGGGTCTACCCTGAAGGTAGGGATTCTTTGAATCTTTGAATCTTTGAAAAGCTTTTTATTAGCAATAGACCCCAAACAAATACTAACACCACAGTTAATGGTGCCAGTGTATGACTGGATACTGTTCATGATAGTCGGGGGAGATCTGTCTTCATTCTCTGCACCGGACAGCATCTCTCGGTGTCAGTTGTAACAACTCTGCTCTCAGCCACTCTGTAAACATAGCAGAGACGGTTAGATACATAATAATTTACAATATGTTCAATGTAAGGCTGCAGCACCTCACATCTCACAGACAGTAAAAATGTATTTTCTGCTACACTTTTAGTCATCAGTCGCACATTGTCCATCAACACTCATCGTTTCCTGCTGAGGCTGGAACAGGACAAATAGAAACAGGAGGACTTGTCACGTGAGGCTTCACCTCTTTTGAGTTCTTCAGGTTCTCATGTTCTTCACGTCCTGACTTAGATGAGAGTTGTTCAGTTTTATATAACAATAAAAAACTGTCACTAAAGTCAACATCAACATCGTCCCCTTTGCACTTCACTTTCATCTGTGGTGACACCTCTGGAGCGACCAACACACAAACCACAGTTAAGTCATGTTGACGCAGCTCCTCTGAGACTTGCAATTCCCCATCTGATGTAACTGGAGTCTGTTCAGTTACAAGTTCAGTTTCATGTTTAGTGTCATGAAAAAAGAAACAGTCGCCCAACTCGACATCATCTTCATTCTTCTCCTCCAGTTGATGTCTTTGTGGCGCTAGCTCCTGTAGATGTAAGAGAGACCCACTTGCTTGAGTGTAATGCTCTGGGACTGATGTTACCTTTGGGTGAGACGCAGTGAAACATGAAGGTTGTTTTTCCAGTTCAACACTGAGCTTCAACTCTGTTATCTCCCTCTGTAACGTCAGTCTTTTTTGTTCACAAGCAGCTTGAAGTCTTTGTTGTTCAATTTCTTCTTCTTCCCAAGGACGCTTCTTCTCATCCAGGGCAGCTTGAATACTTTGTCGTTTAATTTGCAGTTCAAGCTGTTGTGCAATTTGTTACTCTTTAAAAGCAGCTCGTTCCTGCTCCAGAGCGGCATAAAGTCTTTGTCGTTCTAGTTCCTGTTCTTTTAAGAAAGTCTGATGTTTAAGTTGTATTTCATTTTTGGCAGTTTCGAGCTGCTGTGAAATAAGCTCTTTTTTTCTTAAAACAGCTTCATTTTCCTTTAAGTGCCCATAATCAGGCATCACAACAACAACCTCAAGTTGAATTAATTCAGTCACAGGTCTACCCACAAACCAACCATCACGTTCGCATTCTCTAGTGTCAATTTTATAATGTTTTGCTATGCTCAACATCTGCTCTCTCATGCAGTTTCTGAAGACATCAAACGTGGGCTGTTCAAGAAATCTCTTTAGATCATACGCCATGTTTGTGAGAAAAAAGTAAACAGTTTTTTAACAGCTTACCCAAACAGCTCACCACCAAATGTCCTGAACACAGATCACAGATTACAGTGAACCAAAATACACAGAGTCCTACTGCCCTTGAATGTATCATAAGCAGCAACATACACACACAGCTGACAGTACACAGTGCAATCAGCACCAAAGAGAAGCTTCAGCCAGCTTCCAACTGCTTAAGTCAAGTCCTCAACCAACTGGAGGTGACAAAATTTTAAAGTTCACGCTTTTGACAAGCCCCCAATAAATGTGAACAGCAGAACTGTTCAACGAAGCAAGCACCATAGGTGCATCAGCTGTGCACCGCACAGAACACACAAAAACACAGCTCAAGGCTATATGTGAGACTGAATCAGAGAGTCAGAGAGAGTCAGAGTCTTTATTGTCATTTGCACCGCATGTGGTACATGTGATGAAAACGAGATTATGTACACGGGGTCCCAGTTACATCCAACAACAAATGCAAGAGAAAAACAGTAATAACATCTAGAATTAACTAAGAGAAACATCAACTAGTAATACATGACTAATACATGACTTGAGTAATACACAACTAGAATGTCACAAACACTGTGTTTTAACTAATCTAGCTCAGCAACGAGCCCCCCATTAAATATTTAAGCACCCAAGCTCAAACAATGTCTGTTCAAAAACAGGCCACCACCTAACATGTACAGTAGGTGCACAGAAAAAAACGTGCAGCTTACTACTACCGTTTGTACAAAAACATATCCCAGACAACGACCTAAACTAACCAGGCTCGTTCGTTCATATCCTGGACGAGCCTCCATTTTATATGTTGCGACCCGTTAGGACCACAACATACAAATTGGACACTGGACACAGAAAACGAATTAAAACAAATTTTATTGAACTAGAATAAAGCCCTCCTGACTGGCAAGGTCCTCCCAGGCTTCTCCCACCAGGACTGGAGCGTCCTCGTCTGGTTCAGCATCCAATGGAAAAGAAAATTAAGAAAAAGTTCAAAGAAATGGTGGACCGGTGAGTCTGGCCAAAATGAATAAAACGCCACCCAGACGAACTCAACCTTGTACAGGGCCGTCGTGTCTCCCCAGGTGATGATCTACCTTACATATGTCCCTTTACACAAACAAAAGGCAAAAACTGGACTACTAGCACTCACACAGTCAAAAGTACAAATAAAAGAAAAGAGACCCTAATTGTTAACCTCAGCTGTCCTCCTCTTGGACAGCTGCCCAAACATTGCCCTCAGTGTCTCCTAAAATTTAACTCAAAACAGGCTTACACTTCCTAAGTTTAAGCCAAAGATTCAATCAGCACTTAAGGTGCTTCAGTCCACACAGAACTCTAATCCAAACAGAGCTTAAACAACTCAACTACTTCTCCCCTAGAAGCAAACTCACAAACAAACAGGGAGTGTGGGTGGAGATCTCCCTGTTGTCACACAACACATCACAATGTCCGCTCTTAGCACTCCGTTACCTGAAGTGTATCTTCAGCTGGTTCTTACAAACTTTAGCTGACTTCTATTGACCACCACTTGCTTCAAACAAGCTTAAAGGTCCACTGACATGATTTTTTTACTATTCATAAAATTGCTCAAAATATATATATTTTATCATTTAAATATGTTCGTTTTTGCAAACAAAATGATAAATCACTTTAATTTTGCTTTAAAAGTGATTTTGAACTTCAAGCCGTGTTTAATCATGGGAAATCCCATTACACACGAACGCACCATCTGTGATGTCACACCGGGCAGAGCTCTGGGCTTGTCACAGTGCGCAGGTATGAGCAGCTCGACATGAAGGAAGTCTGATACAGAATCAGACCTAAATTAGATCCTGTTGTTTCTTGTTCCATCACCCAAACTATTTTCTGCTTCCCAAAATGAAGACAAATAGCTCAAATCTTCACATAGATTGCTAAATTCGTCCAGTTTTAAATTGTCCGCTATTAAAGACACCACAGCCCTCTGCCCAGTGTGACATCACATATGGTGCGTTCGAGTGTAATCGGATTTCCCATGATTAAACACGGCTTGAAGTTCAAAATCACTTTTAAAGCAAAATTAAAGTGATTTATCATTTTGTTTGCAAAAACAAACATATTTAAATGATAAAATATATATTTTGAGCAATTTTATGAATAGTAAAAAAATCATGTCAGTGGACCTTTAAACTTGATTCACAAGCTTCCACTAGCATTCACTAGCCTCCACTAGCATTCACTAGCCTCCATTAGCTCACACCAGCCTCCACTACACACCACTCTAATAAGCACTAGAGCTGCTTCATGTGCTGCTTAAGACAGCACCAGTATCTTGGAGCCTAAACTCAACACAAACTCCACATGAGAGCTTAAAGGCCCCAGTATAGCTTTGCATTGGGCTGAACGTTGCTCGACGCCGTGCGAACACCGTGGCACAAGCCTTTGAACGCGGGCGTGAACGCGCCAAGCTCAAATTTGACGACCGCTTACGCGCGCGCATTGTCTCACAATAAACTGCCCGGCGCCGGACTGTTTTGTATGTGACACAAATGTATTAAATTCCCCTACTTTATCCCTGATCTGGACTTTTGTTTTTTTGCCAAAAGTCAAGTGATCGCTTCCTCCTCCGCTGACTCTGATGAGGAAGTGAATAAATCTGTCACGAGCGAACTAAACTCATGTCCAACGTGGTTACGCGAGACTCTAAATATTTCCTGGTGTTCTGGTGTGTTGGACCAACGCTCCCTGTTTTTATTTTATTTTTTAGAACTTTTTATTAACATATAAACAAAGAAAACCACTGCGTAGCCCGTGCCTTTTTTCCCCCACCCGACCTGTCAATCAATTCAGTAGGCGTGTCAGCAATTGACCAATAAGCGACCTCAATTTGTCCCGTAGGTAAACGCTCCGCCCTGCTTCTGCTCAAATGACGTCAAGAATTTGAAGCGAAAACGCTGGAGCTTCACGCTGAGCTATACTGTGAACTGCCTGCACGAAGCATGCGTGCGTCGAGCGGCGTTTGGCCCAACGCAAAGCTATACTGCGGGCTTAACACTCAGTGATCAGAGTGGGTGGAGAACACTCATGAACACACACATACATGCAACATACAACTGCCTTGATCAAAACTTGATTTACTGGCAATAAAATCACAAGTAGTTCCAACAAGCCCCTGCTTGCGTCCACCAACCTCGGCTGGCATTCAACACTCCACACTTGCTCTCAGCAAGGCTCCACACTCTTCAAACCACAGCCTAAAGTTTTATAGGCAGGATCTGCAGTTTGGCAGCAGCTCTGCCTAATCAAGCCTGATTGAAGCAGGCAGAGTTAAAAAAAAGTGCTGCAGTAGATTGCTACTGTTTGTTTAGCAGACTGCAGCCAACCTAAACAAAGCAATGATGTTTTTAAAACTGTCTTACCTCTAGGGTACATATGTACACTGAAAGTAGCACAAGATAGAGATCATTCAACACGTCTAAACAAAGCAATGATGTTTTTAAAACTGTCTTACCTCTAGGGTACATATGTACACTGAAAGTAGCACAAGATAGAGATCATTCAACACTTGCTCTTCTCAAAGGTGGAAGTCTCCTCTCGGTCTCGGCTTTGCTTTTGCTTTGTCTTGTCTGTGAAACTGTCTGAGAGCCTCTCTTCTACAAAATCTTCAGAATCATAACTGACTTCAATTTGGTCAGTTGGTCCCTCAACACAACTGATAACATTTCTTTAAAGAGAAGACAGGCTGTAGGCGAGCCAATTTGCCCTATTGGCATGCACACAGCTGCATATCTCATGGACTTGGAAGACTTGATGACGTTTCTATCTCTGTTGTCATCTGTGGATCTTAAGGATGCATGTTTAATTGGATTTATGACAACTGGTTCTTGCATTTTGGATTTGGCTGGTTCCTGGTCTATCAACACACAAGGAAAATGTCTGCATCAAATCTGGATTTGGTCAGACTACCTGCCTTTCAGGATGTCTCGGTTCATGTCTCGAGAACCCAGACTTTTGGCTGAATGGATTAGATCTTGGGGATTTTCTCAGGCACGTTCCATTGGTATGGTCATTTTAATTTTGACATTTCGGAGGCGAGTGGTCCGAGACAGACTAAAGGTAGATGTCATTAAAGTTCTGCCTGTTCCCAAAACAATCGTGTTTATCTGAAATTTGTCTCACTGACTGGCCTTGACAGGCCATCTTATCTCAACACGCCTGCAGAAGTTTTGTAAACCTGATGCTCTCACCCCTCTCAACCCTTCTGCTGAGGAATTCCATGGACTTTTCAGAGGAGCCAGCTGAATAAACATTCTGTCATTATTTCAGGACTCTGGATTCTCCTCTGGCCGTCCTCGGCAGTTTGGGGATGTACATTTTGAGGAGTTTTTTGTGTTCAAGACACAGAGAAAAGCACAGTCACTTCTTAACAGAGAAGCTGTGTAAGAAAAAAACTGTTAATAATAATAATAATAATAATAATGTCTTTGTCTGTCATCTGTGTATGTTTCCCATACACAGACGAAATTCGTCTCTGCATTTAACCCAACCACCACCAGGTGGTGCAGTGAGCAGCCAGAAAGCGCCCGGGGAGCTGGAGAATTAGGTGTGCACTCATAGACACCCCAAGGTGTGTAGTGGCCGGGGCGCGAACCCGCGTCCTTCGGGTCCCAAGTCGAAAGCCCTGCCACTTAACTATCATGTTGGAAAAGTTCTTGTTTCTTCTTTTTGCTACAAAATGGTTTAAAAGCAATGTTTTATCTGGAATTAGCAGAGTCAAATTATTCTGTTGACTGTCTCACTGTTATCCAAGAAAATTGGAACACAGCAGAAAATAATTTGTAAACATGTGTTTTTTACTTTAGATTTCCCAGAAGACTCCACAAAATGGTGCGACGGCTTGTGCCAGATTGTGACGTGCGATTTCTGCAGTCACAGTGTGGCAGCGGGAAAGGTGCAGCCATGGTGACAGCAGTAGCTTACCGCGTTGCTGCTCAACATGCCGAGCGGCAGCGCATACTTGATACCCTTCGTTTGAGTCGCGAACAGCTGCTCGAGGTCAAGAGGAGGATGACTGAAGGAATGGTGCTTGGCCTGTCTAAGCATACCCATGACCAGACAAGCGTCAAGATGCTTCCCACCTACGTCAGATCCACTCCTGATGGAACAGGTAGGTTCAAGAAAAAACATAATGCCCCAGAATCATTATTAAATGAAGACTTCCTAAACATATTGTATTCTCTGATCAGAGCAAGGTGATTTCTTGGCTTTGGACCTCGGGGGCTCCAGCTTTAGAGTTCTTCTGGTGAGACTTCGAAGTGAAAAGAAACAAAAAGTGGATATGCACCAGAAGATCTACAGTATCCCTCAGGAGACCATGCAGGGCACAGGGGCAGAGGTAATGTATTTTGGGGTGTGTAGGCTCTATTAGTATCATCCTCTATGTATGCATAATCCTGGAAAACAGAGGGTTAAAAGGTCGATGTCATTTAGGTTGTCCTTTATCACACTCCTTAAACTTTTCTACATTTGTGACAGGCTGTGGGGATGTTTTTCATAAGTAGGGACAGGAAAGGTAGTCAGAATTGATGAGAAGATGGATGTGTATAGGCCAATTCTGGAAGGAAACCTGTTAGAGGCTGCAGAATACTGGGGTGGAGGTTCACCTTTCAGCAGGGCTTGAAACGTCCAGCCAGAGCTACAATGGAATGGCTTGGAGATCAAAGCATATTCATGTGTTAGAGTGGTCCAGTCAGAAAATAAAATACGTTTTACATGCCTGTTGACGATGAACATATTATGGTATGGTCTTCGTTCAAACATACATAAACTTTCTCTTGTCCAGTTCATAACTTCTGATCCATTCAAGATAATTTAATAAAACTTCATACATATATACAGTCATCCCTCACCTATCGTGGGGGTTATGTTCCAGAAACCCTCGCAGTAGGTGAAAATCTGCGAAGTAGTGTTATATTTATATCATATATATCAATGAGATTTACCTGACTAAATAAAGGTTGAATGAATTTATTTTAATTCAATTCACTTTATTTATATTGTGCCAAGTCACAACGGAAGCTATCTCAGGGCACTGAACAGAAATATTCACATACATAAAAAGTAAGTTAATAATGTTATTAACTGATTTTATTCATAATATATATTTAAAGTGTATGTAACATCATCTTCCTACTCCGCATAAAATGTTACAAGCTATATATCTTGTATCATTCAACTATGTTCGTTTGTACAAGCAAAATGATAAATCAATTTAATTTTGATTTAAAAGTGATTTTAAACTTCGCGCCTTGTTTATTCACGGGAAATCCGATTACACGCGAATGCAACATCTGTGTCGTAGGAAGGAGAAGCTCATTTCACGGCTGCAATAACGCATGCACATTCTCTGCCAGATCGCCTTTTTCTTTGCATAACTTGAAAAATGCCGTTGCGTTGTGTCGCATTTGGGTGTTCTAATATCATCAGTGAACAAGTGAGCCTTTTCACTTTCCCAAAAGATGAAATACTTTGTCAAGTATGGAATAAACAAAGCTGCCATCCCCCCCTCGGAGATCCCTCGCTTCCTGGAAAGGTAAGACTCAATTAAATACGGGTGCAGACCTAAATTAGAACCTGCCGTTTCTTGTTCGTCTACTTTTCTGCTTCCCAAACTGAAGACAAATCGCTCAAATCTTAACAGATTGCTAAATTAGTCGGTTTATTTATTGTACGCCATGAATATGTAAAAGGGGCATTCTAAAGACGTTCTCCCTCCTACGTCACAGATGTTGCATTTGCGTATAGTCGGATGTCCCGTGAAGAAACACGGTTTTTAATTTTAAACTCACTTTGAAAGGAATTTTCATTAATATATCATTTTGTTTGCAAAAACGAACATAGTTGAATGATACAAGATATATATCTTGTAACATTTTATGCAGAGTAGGACGATGATGTCACATACACTTTAAGGCTTTATAAACCCTTTCCACATTCGTACAAACCTTTCCCACTCTCTCATTAACTTGATCCACTTTCTTATAAACACTTCATATGCTCTTACATACCGGTACTATGGCGATGAAAATGATGATGAGATAAATGTACAGTACTGCACAGTAATAACAGTACACACAATATGAAAAACCGGATTTAAAAAACCTGCAATACAGTAAAGCCGCAAGAAGTAAGCCACGATATAGGGACAATGGTATATCATCACTAGACAAAGTCTCACATACACTTTGATCACCCAAGCTCCATGATCAAGGTAACAAACCTGCTTGTTCAGGCCATTGCTATAGATTGATGTACTGATGTAAAATAATTTGTAGATGGGTGAGTAATGTATTGTATGCAGTACTCTTCTTATGTTTGCGGTTGTAACCTGACAAAATAAGGTTTTAATGGCAAGACTACTTGTTCAAGGCACTCAATGCCTGTGTGTGATGGACTTTAACTCAGCCATATTAACAGATTTACTCAGAATCAGACTAGAATCATAATCAGAATAAGCTTTATTATCATTGTACCGAAATACAGTGAAATTATGTTCGTACAATCGTTCGAAAGATGGGCGGAGTGCACGTTGCTGCTGCTCCTAAGAGCATGGCCCCTTATTATTTTTAGATAGGAAAAGGCCATGAGGAGAGTATAGTGGTATTACCTGTATTAATAAAGGTTGAATGAAGAAATGAATTACCAAAAAGATATCTTCACACCTTATCCTTATCAGGACACAATTTAAGGCACCAAAAAACTACCAGCAAGCACATTTATAGACACATGCATTTGACGACAAGATGGTGAGATTTGTCCATGAAGCACTTCCAGATAGACCATATTCCTGTCAAGATGTTTGTGTCAGTCTGTACAGTTTTGAGTAGCATTCACAAAAGTTCTCTTGAGGGGTGGGGTACGATAGACAGCTTTCTCAGTTTACACTTATCCCAGGAGAAATTTGATAAGTCGGCCTGCTTCAAGGCCAAACGGGGGAGTCAGATTCAGATAAGCCACAGTTGTTGATTTTTTTCAGGCAGATTTTTATTTCTCGTCAGCCTTGCGTTCTGCTGGTACTTGTAATACAAAATGGCGAGATTTGTGGGCATTCCACTGGTCTGCTTATTAGCTCCTTCCAAGTTCGTCCCCAACATGCTGGCGAGTCCCAAATCTGCAAGTTTCTGCAATTCTCACAAATCACTTCCATCTTATGGTTTAGCTCGTAAATCAGCTGATTTTGAGTGCTTGAAGCATGGACCAAACCTACAGACTGGGTTGGCAGCTTTGCCATGGCCGAAACTGCTACCGCAGTCTTCTTTAATAGCGGATAACATTGGTATCCGCTGGTGCCTAAAAGCAGAAACCCTGCTATCATGATTCCAATATATTTGGTGTCCTCCTGAGACAATACGGAAAGGCACATCAGCAGGGTATCCGCGGGGTTGTAAAAGGTATTAAAAGTTAGTAAATAAAATTAACACAAATTACAGCCATTAAAAAGTATTAAAAAAGGGTAGCGGGGGTGTGGTCGTAAGATGGAGTAAGTCGCACTTGCCAGTGCTCCGGTTAAAACTTATTTTTTAGTACCACCAAACCCTCTACATCTACTTTTTTTTGCCTATTATCACGCACACAACTTCCATCAAACATCTCTTTTAAAGATTTTAAATTAAAAATGTCTCAAAAGTCGACAAGATCGAAGAAGGACGCTGAGAAGGATGACGCTGGCCTAATAACCCTCGAGGCAATTACCTTGCTGCTTGAGGAGCACCACGCGACGCTGTCAGCTGAGTTCAAACAAACTTTTAGTCAGCTGGATATCAAACTGGACCAGACCCGGCTGGCGGTGGAGGAACACGGCCAGCGTGTGTCATCACTGGAACTTGTCACTAACGACCTGAGCCAGCGCATGTCGGAGGTGGAAAACACCTGCTCAACTCTTCAGGAGGAAAACACCAGACTAAAATCTAAATTAGCAGATTTAGAAAGTCGAAGCAGACGGCAGAATATTCGTGTGCTGGGTTTACCGGAGTCTATTGAGAGCGGACGTCCCACAGACTTCTTTTCCAACCTGCTGTGCGACATCTACGGGCGTGACACGCTTCCTTCTCCACCCGAACTGGACCGGGCCCATCGAACCCTCGTCCCGAAACCCACCTCGGACAAGCGGCCGTGCCCGGTTATCCTGCGAGTGCACCGGGTCCAGGTGAAGGAACTCCTGATCAGGGAGGCTCGACGCAGAGGTAAACTTGAATACCGGGGGAAACCGGTGCGGATCGTGGAGGATTACAGCCCAGAAGTCCTTAACCAGCGCGTGGAATATAAGGAAGTGATGGCTGCGCTGTACTCTCTGGGTTTAAAACCTGCTCTGCTTTTTCCTGCTCTACTCCGCGTGACTTTACCTGATGGACACAGAAAGTGGCTGGGCTCTGTGGAGGAGGCGCAGAAGTTCATTGACACCTTTCAGGCTTCATAGCGCAAGTAACATTTAACTTTTCTTTGACTGATGTGTAACGCACTGTTCCCGCACTGGCTTTGATTATTACATTAAACTATTGTTTACATGAGGTGACGAACAGATGAGCAGGACTCTGCTCATACTCTCATTATCGGAGACTTTTTAGTTTTTACTGCGGCTTTTTTGGTTTGTATTTAAGCACATAAATAATTGAAGTATTCTTGTATAAAAATGGGTGAAATATATAATGTTTTCAATATATTATTTTGAACTATTAAAGCTGCAGTATGTAGCTTTTTTTATGAACATATTTCTTCACTCTGTCACTACCTCCTGACAGACTGATGTTAGCCAGGTAATCTCTGAAAAAAAAAATATATATATTGTCCCCTTGCTTCTCCAGGTGGTAAATAAGCATTTCTAAAAAGAAAAGGTGACCCGCCATTTTCCAGCCAATAAAAACAGAGTTTGTAACCAGCCAATAAAAACAGAGCTTGAATTTGAATCAGCCAATAAAAACAGAGCTTGAATTTGAAATTCAACAGACCACAAGGGGGCAGAGCCACATATGGCTCTGAGGGGGAGGGATCAGAATGCTTTGCCTGTTGAAAATATTTCTAACTGCTGCAGTTCTACAGAAACTGCATACTGAACCTTTAACATTTTTCCTCTTCTCGTTTACCTGTTGACTATCTTGAGCTGAATTTGGGTTAGTCCTGGATTGATTGATAATTAATTTGAGATTAGGATTAATTTAACTTTAGGTTTGTATATGTGTGCGTGATTACCGGTACACATTTATGTGTATACATTTTTTGGCCTTGCATACTTTAAACTAGTTTGTGAGGTGCTTATAATTTTTTCAATTTTTTTATCCCCCCCCCTTTATGATACTGGAGCCCTAGTTTAAAAGTTAGACAGGACAGGAGTTACCTCAGCCTTTACAGCGCAAGTACAGTAATATTTAACTTTTCTTTTGACTGATGTGCAACGCGTTGTTCCCGCACTGGCTTTGTCTATGTTTAGACTAAACTTTTCTTTACATGAGGTGACGAACAGATGAGCAGGACTCTGCCCATACTCTGATTATCTGAGACTTTCTTTTTTTGGTGGGGCTTTTTGGTTCTGTATTTAGGCACATAAATAATTGAAGTAGGCCTATTCATGTATAAAAATGGGTGAAATATATAATGTTTTCAATATATTATTTTGAACTATTAACATTTTTCCTCTTCCTGTTTACCTGTTGACTATCTTGAATTGAATCTTGAATTGGTCTTGGACTGATTGAAGATTTAATTTAGGATTAGGATTAATTTAACTTTGTTTATATGTGTGTGCGTGATCACACATCTATGTGTACATTTTTGGCCTTGCATGAGGTGCTTATACATTTTTTTTCCCTCTTATGATACTGGAGCACTAGTTTAAAAGTTAGACAGGAGACTTATTTTTAATTTTTATGGAGCTTGCTGCTTCTGTTTTTTGCAGCTGTCCAGGGTGGGAAAGGGAGGGGGTGGGGGGTCCATCACTGCCATTAATTTATATTTTCTTTCACTTTGCCAAGAACTGCACAGCCATCAACACATTAGACTGTATTACCTACCTTTCTTATACAAATTATTAGTAATATGAGTGGTCAGTTGGTGTTGTCAAGCTGGAACGTCAAAGGTTTGAACCACCCCGTCAAGAGAAGGAAGGTGCTTTCTCATTTAAAACAGTTAAAAACAGGCATTGCTTTCCTGCAGGAGACTCACATTAGAAGTGACGATAGCAAACGATTACTGCAAACATGGCACGGGCAGAGTTTCCATTCCTCCTTTCGAGCAAAGGCTCGGGGCGTCTCGATCCTCATCAGTCAAGACATTTCATTTGAACCATTTCAAGTTAACTCAGATAAATATGGTCGTTTTGTGATTGTTTCCGGTAAATTGTACAACACACCAGTAGTGCTAGTTAACGTTTATGCCCCAAATACGGATGATGTTGGTTTCTTTGAGAAATTATTTTCACTGCTCCCGGACCTAAACACATACTCATTGATACTCAGTGGTGACTTGAATTGCTGGTTGGATCCAGTTTTGGACAGATCCTCTACAAACCCTGCCACAGCCAGCAGGTCGTCCCACACTATTCGTGCCTTTCTATCTAAATATGGCCTGTGCGATGTATGGCGTTTTTTACACCCAGCTGAGAGAGAATATTCTTTTTTTTCTCATGTTCATCACTCGTACTCGAGGATCGATTACTTTTTCATAGACAACAAACTTCTTCCCTCTGTCCGTGGCTGTGACTACCACAGTATTGTCATCTCAGACCATGCACCTGTCACTCTGTCTCTGTCCCTCCCTGACATTCCTATAAGGAGTAGACAGTGGAGATTCAATTCAACGTTACTGTCAAACAATGATTTTGTTACATTTATAGAAAAAGAAATAACCTTCTTTCTATCCATAAACAGAACTCCTGGGATCCCATTGTCAACCGTTTGGGATACCCTTAAAGCTTCAGTATGTAGCTTTTTTTATGAACATATTTCTTCACTCTGTCACTACCTCCTGACAGACTGATGTTAGCCAGGTAATCTCTGAAAAAATAATTAAAAAATATTGTCCCCTTGCTTCTCCAGGTGGTAAATAAGCATTTCTAAAAAGAAAAGGTGACCCGCCATTTTCCAGCCAATAAAAACAGAGTTTGTAACCAGCCAATAAAAACAGAGCTTGAATTTGAATCAGCCAATAAAAACAGAGCTTGAATTTGAAATTCAACAGACCACAAGGGGGCAGAGCCACATATGGCTCTGAGGGGGAGGGATCAGAATGCTTTGCCTGTTGAAAATATTTCTAAGTGCTGCAGTTCTACAGAAACTGCATACTGAACCTTTAAGGCCTATCTTAGGGGACAAATCATTTCATATACCGCCCGGCTGAGGCAAAAATCTCAAAAAGAAAGAACTGATTTAGCCCAGCAGATAAAAGAAATTGATCAACAATATGCTCAAAACAAATGCCCTAATCTGTACAAAAAAAAAGTAGAACTCAAAACTAAGTTTGATTTATTGTCTACATACTCAATAGAACAATCACTTTTGAAAAGTAAATCATCATTTTACATACATGGAGAAAAGTCAGGAAAACTACTGGCAAATCAGTTGAAGGGTGCCACGGCTAAACAAATCATCCCTAAGATCCAATTAAAGAACGGCACCATAACTCTAGATCATTTACAAATTAACAGAGCATTTAAGGACTTTTATTCCCATTTATATACTTCAGAATCTCAAACCAACAAGAATTTATCTTCTCAGTTTTTCGAAAAGACCAATATGCCAAAACTCACACCCAATCTGAAAGATGCACTGGAGATCACAATATCCCTGACAGAAATTGTGTCAGCTGTATCGGTAATGCAGTCTGGCAAATGTCCGGGTCCTGACGGCTTCCCTGCTGAATTTTTAAAGAAATTTTCTCCATTACTTTCCCCACTCTTACACTCGGTTCTCTTAGAGTCGTTTGACCAAGGATCCCTTCCGAAATCTTTCTTAGAGGCCTGCATTACCCTCATTGCAAAGAAAGGAAAAGACCCAACTCACTGTTCCTCTTATCGACCAATCTCCAAGATGGTGTAGTGGCTAGGGAATCAGACTTGGGAACCGAAGGACCCAGGTTCGAACCCCGGCCATGGCACACCTTGGGGTGTCTATGAGTGCACACCTATTTTCCCCAGCTCCCCGGACGCTGACCACAGCTGCTCACTGCACCACCTGGTGGTGGTTGGGTTAAATGCAGAGACCAATTTCGTCTGTCAAGTATGGGAAACATACACAGATGACAAAAATGTGATATTTATTTATTTATTTATTTAAATACAGATGCCAAAATTTTAGCCAAAGTTCTTGCTCAAAGGTTGGAAAAGATCCTTCCTTTCATCATATCAAAAGACCAGACTGGATTCATTAAAGGCAGGCACTCCTTTTTTAATATCAGACGCCTTTTGGACATTATTTATTCTCCTTCGGATACTGTTCCTGAGTGTGTTATTTCCCTTGATGCGGAGAAAGCATTTGATCGGGTTGAATGGGACTACTTGTTTAATGTTCTTGACAAATTTGGTTTTGGCCCCAATTTCATTACATGGGTGCAATTAATTTATTCACATCCCACCGCAACCATTCGTACCAACTCTCAGATATCGAAACCATTCAGTCTACATCGAGGAACTCGCCAGGGATGCCCACTGAGCCCTTTGCTCTTTGACCTGGCAATTGAACCTCTTGCCACTGCTTTGCGGTCCTGTGACACAATTTCAGGAATCTGGAGAGGCGATATGGAGCACAAGGTCTCCCTTTATGCTGATGACCTTTTACTTTTCATTTCTCATCCGACTGACACGCTGCCTTCCGTTTTATCATTACTTGAGGAATTTGGAATCAATTCTGGTTACAAATTAAACTTGAGTAAAAGTGTAATTTTCCCTGTCAATACCCTGGCGCAGACTCTTGACTTTAGTAAATGGCCTTTTAAAATTGAGAAGATAAAATTCTCTTACCTGGGTGTTACAGTTACGAGGAGGTATAAGGATTTATATCAAGAAAATTTTGTCTCTCTGTTGAATCAGACAAAGCAGGCATTATCCCGATGGTCACCGCTTTCCACTTCCCTCATAGGCCGTATTAACTCAGTCAAGATGGTCACTTTACCTAAGTTTTTATATCTCTTTCAAAATATTCCTGTTTTTATCCCTGGTTCATTCTTTGTTCAGTTAGATTCCATCATTTCATCATATCTGTGGCAAGGAAAACGTCCACGCTTAAATAAGACATATCTCCAAAAAACTAAGGCCGCAGGCGGTCTTGCCCTTCCAAATTTCCGCTTTTACTATTGGGCAGCAAACTTGCACTGTCTAGCATTCTGGTCATTCTATTACAACAGGCCTGACAGCCCTGACTGGGTAGAGATGGAGTCACAGTGTTCTGGGAAATGGTCCTCCGTGGCTTTCTTGGGATCCTCATTCCCGCTTCCACCACTTACAACTGTTATAAATCCAGTTATAAAACACTCACTAAAAATCTGGGCACAATTTCGTAAATATTTTGATTTCTCTAGTTTCTCTCTTTATAGCCCTATTATGTCTAACCAACTTTTCAAACCATCATCTCAGGACTCTGTTTTTAAAGAATGGCAAAGAAGGGGTATAGTACGCTTCAATGACTTGTTTCTCAATAACACTTTAGCTTCATTTCAACAACTATGTGAAAAATTTAGTCTTCCCCAGTCCAATTTTTTTAGGTATCTCCAAATACGGCACTTTATTACTCTTCATTTGTCCAACCTCTCCATTTCAACTGATAGCAGTATTGTTGACACTATTCTTTCTTTAGACCCAAATAAAAAACAGTCCATTTCATTCATTTACAGTAAACTATTGGATTTGAAGCGTGCTTCCTCAGATAAAATCAAAGCTGCTTGGGAAGAGGATCTCGGCTCCTCTATTTCAGAGGACTCTTGGACCTCCATACTCAAACTGGTGAGCTCCAGTTCTCTCTGTGCTAGACATTGTCTAATACAATTTAAAGTGGTGCACAGAGCTCACATCTCTAAACTGAAATTGTCCTCTATGTATCCTGATGTCAGCCCATACTGTGTGAGATGCAAACATGCTGAAGCCTCTCTCTCCCATATGTTTTGGTTTTGCCCATCTCTGAACAAATATTGGCGGGAAATCTTTCAGACTTTATCACGTGTACTAGATACACGTCTGAACCCTGACCCACTGATTGCTCTGTTTGGTCTTGTAGAGGGCATGACAAACCTAAATAAAAACCAACAACATGTAATATCGTTCACCTCTCTCCTGGCCAGACGAGCTATTTTGCTTAGGTGGAAAGAACCGTCTCCACCCACTCACGCTCAGTGGTTGGCTGACATCATGTCCTGTTTAAAGCTGGAGAAAATCAGATTCACACTCCAACAGAAAGAGGGTAAATTTGAGAATGTTTGGGGACCTTTCCTGAATCTGTTCCAGTCTCTCTGACAACACAACTCACTCAGGTTAATGCAGTCTCTTGGCTATTTTACCTTCTATTTATTTTTTTCCCTTTTCTTTTGGCAGTGATTGGGTAGGGATTATTTTCTATGTTATTATTATTATTATTTTTTTTTTTTTTCCTTTAGTGTGGATTATAATGTACATGTTACAACTCAAATTGACTGTTTTGTTGTTTGTTGTTGTTGTTGTTGTTTGTTGTTGTTGTTGTTGTTGTTGTTGTTGTTGTTGTTGTTGTTGTTGTTGTTGTTGTTGTTGTTGTTGTTGTTGTTTGAAAAAAAGAAAAAATTCAATAAAAAAGATCTTGAATTTGAAAAGTATTAAAAAAGTAATAAACGTCATCTGACAAGTTTTTTTTTTTAAAAACCTACACAACTATATTTTCCCCGTTCTATCGGCGAAAAAAATCCTGTAAATTTATTTACAGGTCCTTCTCAAAAAATTAGCATATTGTAATAAAGGTCATTATTTTCCATAATGTAAGGTTTAAAAATGAAACTTTCATATATTTTAGATTCATTGCATACCAACTGAAATATTTCAGGTCTTTTATTGTTTTAATACTGATGATTTTGGTATACAGCTCATGAAAACTCCAAATTCCTGTCTCAAAAAATTGATGAAAAGGTTCTCTAAATGAGCTATTAACCTAATCATCTGAGTCAACGAATTAACTCTTAACACCTGCAAAAGATTCCTGAGGCTTTTAAAAACTCCCAGCCTGGTTCATTACTCAAAACCGCAATCGTGGGTAAGACTGCCGACCTGACTGCTGTCCAGAAGGCCATCATTGACACCCTCAAGCAAGAGGGTAAGACACAGAAAGAAATTTTTGAACGAATAGGCTGTTCCCAGAGTGCTGTATCAAGGCACCTCAGTGGGAAGTCTGTGGGAAGGGAAAAGTGTGGCAGAAAACGCTGCACAACGAGAAGAGGTGACCGGACCCTGAGGAAGATTGTGGAGAAGGGCCGATTCCAGACCTTGGGGGACCTGCGGAAGCAGTGGACTGAGTCTGGAGTAGAAACATCCAGAGCCACCGTGCACAGGCGTGTGCAGGAAATGGGCTACAGGTGCCGCATTCCCCAGGTCAAGCCACTTTTGAACCAGAAACAGCGGCAGAAGCGCCTGACCTGGGCTACAGAGAAGCAGCACTGGACTGTTGCTCAGTGGTCCAAAGTACTTTTTTCGGATGAAAGCAAAGTTTGCATGTCATTCGGAAATCAAGGTGCCAGAGTCTGGAGGAAGACTGGGGAGAAGGAAATGCCAAAATGCCAGAAGTCCAGTGTCAAGTACCCACAGTCAGTGATGGTCTGGGGTGCCATGTCAGCTGCTGGTGTTGGTCCACTGTGTTTTATCAAGGGCAGGGTCAATGCAGCTAGCTATCAGGAGATTTTGGAGCACTTCATGCTTCCATCTGCTGAAAAGCTTTATGGAGATGAAGATTTCATTTTTCAGCACGACCTGGCACCTGCTCACAGTGCCAAAACCACTGGTAAATGGTTTACTGACCATGGTATTACTGTGCTCAATTGGCCTGCCAACTCTCCTGACCTGAACCCCATAGAGAATCTGTGGGATATTGTGAAGAGAAAGTTGAGAGACGCAAGACCCAACACTCTGGATGAGCTTAAGGCTGCTATCGAAGCATCCTGGGCCTCCATAACACCTCAGCAGTGCCACAGGCTGATTGCCTCCATGCCACGCCACATTGAAGCAG
>JBBPBX010015445.1:17465-37779 GCA_038048925.1 Garcialebias charrua | reverse complement strand
AGTATCGCAGCAGAAAAGCTTAATGGAAACGGCAAAATGCGAAGTTACTTCCTGAAATTCGCCAAAAAGTTTATACGCTCGCTTGAGGTGGTTTTTGGGATCTGCGAAAATGAGCAGATGCGCAAAACGACAGATGGAAACACATTTGCCGACTCGTGCTGCCGTAGCGAACATTCACGTCACGTGACTGATCAGCTGTTTCCGCTCCGGACAACATGTGTCAACTTTTGTTCTGTACGTGCCTTAAGAACCGTCATGTTTTGTTTTTAGGTGAATTACGGTTTCATTTATTTATTTATTTTACTTTTTTTTTTAGATGTAATGGTGGTTACCCCTCAGCAGCTTGGACGTACTGGACCGAAGACGGGCTGGTCACTGGAGGTCTTTTCGACTCTCATATTGGTTAGTGTGCATTTGAGGCTTTCTGTGAAGATCATAGTTTTAAGTTGTGAGAAAGTTCAGCCCGGGCCTTGGGTCGAAGGGGCTTGTGAAGCTACTCTGAGAACAAAATGACACGGTTTTCATCACACATACGTCATTGGAGTATGCAGGGCCCTTTAAGATCTGAACCATTATTTTGTCTTTCTGAATTGCCTTTTGACATGCTGTTGGAAACTGATTTCAAAGTACAGTTAGACAAATCCTGACGCTGTCCGCAGGCTGCAGACCCTACACCATTCCACCGTGTGAGCACCATGTGAATGGCAGCAGACCCTCCTGCACTGGGGAGGAGGGTGACACACCTTCGTGCAAAAGCAGATGTGAATCTGGATACACACCCAGCTACAGACAGGACAAGCACTATGGTAAGAAAAAAAGTGGAGGCGGGTCATTTCCATAAATATGCATGCTGATGCTGTCTACCAGTGCATATTCACTTGAGATTGATTCATGTACACATTGTTGTGTTTTTAATTAAACTACAAGTGCATGCAAGATCTTAACTGAGTTTGTTGCAGGTAAAACGGCTTACAGCGTGGAGGCAGATGAAACTGAGATTCAGTCTGAGATTTACAAAAACGGTCCAGTAGAGGGAGCGTTTACTGTCTATGAAGACTTTCCTCTGTACAAGTCTGGTAAGAACGTGTCCTTTATAGATTTGAACTCCGTATGTGGAGCACAAGGTGGTGTAAAATGGACCTTATTGTCGGCACAACGTTTGGTTTCCCCTCCCCAGGTGTGTATCAGCATGTGTCTGGTTCTGCTCTTGGTGGACATGCCATCAAGATCCTGGGCTGGGGGCAGGAGAACGGTGTCCCTTACTGGCTTTGTGCAAACTCCTGGAACACAGACTGGGGTGACAACGGTGAGCGAAAAGTATTTATTAAATATAGCATCTTCTTCATGCAGCCCTCCTGTTTCATAGGGATAGAAGCACAAACTACGGTATACATCCTTAAAATAACACATTTTTTACATTAATTACTCCAATACAGGTAGTCCTCGACATACGACGTAGATCCGTTCCTACGCTGCGTCGTAAACCAATTTTAGACGTAAGTCGGAAAATACGTACATACTGCACCATATACATGTACAGTACTGTATTACCAAGCACTTAGCCTATCCTAACACAGTACCCTACATAATTGTCAAAAAAAACACATACGTTTGGGAGCCATAATGAAGGGCAAAAAGAGTTAATGGCCTACTGGGATGCTGGTGACGCTGTCCTCGTCCATCCGCCGTATTCCATTTACGACGTTAAACCGCGTGTACAGTACAATATTTTCCACCGCTGCACCACGTACAGTACAATATTTTCCACCGCTGCACCGCGTACAGTACAATATTTTCCACCGCTGCACCGCGTACAGTACTGTACAATATTTTCCGTCGCTGCTTTATGACGTTTACAACGTAAAACCGGTCCATCCGCTGTATTCCGCATTCCGTTTACGAAGTAAAACAGCGTTCACAGTATACAGTGCAGTATTCCTCCGCCGCTACGTTTACGACGTAAAACCGGTCCATCCGCCGTATTCCGCATTCCGTTTGACGTAAAACCGCGTTCACAGTATACAGTGCAGTATTCCTCCGCCGCTACGTTTACGATGTAAAACCGGTCCATCCACCGTATTCCGCATTCCGTTTACGACGTAAAACTGCGTAACTCGAAATAAGGCTTTTCATAGTAAATGGGAGATGTTTCGTAACCATGAAACGTCGTAACTCGAGACCGTCGTAACCCGAGGACTACCTGTATTTAATATTGAACAATGAACATCACAAAATCCTTCACGTTTTATCTAGACTTGTGATTCGAGTCAATTTTGCCCCCTGGCTGGACTGAGAAATTTTGTCCATAAAAGTTACGAACAGAATTGGAGACAACCCCACTAACCCTAACTTTAACCCGGGGTGTCCACCACCGGGTTTGAGGATGGCCACGGCGAGCAGCACCGACAACCTTGCGGCCACAGCTCAAGGCAGCTGCTTCAACAATCGAGTCGTGGAACTTGGCCCACTCAGACTCAATGTCCCCCGCCTCAGCAGGGATGTGGTTAAAGCTCTCCTGGAGGTGCGAGTTGAAGTTCTTTCACGGTGGGTTCTTCTGCCAGGCGTTCACAGCAAACCCTCACTCCACTTTTGGGTCTTCTGGGTCTGTCCGGTATCTTCCCCCACCATCTGATCCAACTCACTACCAGGTGGTGATCAGTTGACGGTTCAGCTCCTCTCTTCACCCGAGTGTCCAAAACAAATGGCTGCAAATCAGCTGACATGACTACAAAGTCAATCAACGATCTACCTAGGGCATCTTGGTGCCAAGTGCACTTATGGACACCCTTATGTTCAAACATGGTGTTTGTGATGACCAACCATGACCAGCACAGAAGTCCAACAACGGAACACCACTCAAGTTCAGATCAGAGAGACCGTTCCTCCCAGTCACGCACCTCCAGGTCACACTGTTACCCACGTGTGCACTGAAGTCCCCCAGAGAATAAAGGAGTCCCCAGCTGGCGCACCTTCCAGCACCCACACCAAGGACTCCAAGAAGGTCGGATACTCCGAACTGCCGTTTTGCACGTAGGCAAAAACAACAGAGTCCATCCCACCACCCGAAGGTGCAGGGAAGCTACCGTCTCATCTACCAGGGAAAACTCCCAACACACAGGCACCAAGTCAGGAGGACTAAAGTAAACCCAAACTAGGTAATCCCATGTTGCTCATTGGGGCTGACTGAGCCTGAACGGGCCCCATGGCTAGAGATCCGGTCACTAGGCACTTCCAGACGAGCCCCTCCTCCCCCAGCCCTGGCTCTAGGATGGTAACCCACGTCCAGGCAAGCGACACTGAGCTCTATGATTCCCCCCCACCCCACACACACACACACTAGTGGTTGAACGAGTACATCATTTTAAAACTTGGCATTAACATAATAATACTCGAGTAGAGCTTGAGTAGTTGATGATGTCATAGGATCTCAAGATGCAAAAAAATAATTAACTAATTAAAACCGCCAAAAAAAGTAATTTTATATGTACAAAAAAAGACCAACAAAACATTGGGAGCATATATTATGCTCCTACCATTTATCTTACAGCAAACAAGTCACAGGAAACCCAAAACTGTTAGTTACTGTATTATTATTAAGCTGAAAAAGTGAAAAAAATGTGCGGCACGTCAAAAACAAAACTAAAAACAGTGGGGTGGTTGACCACCCCGCACCACCGCCTGTGGTGCTGCGCATTAGGTTTAGTTTTAGAGATTAATATGTTAATAGGTTTTTATAGGTTTAGAGATTAATATTTTTTGCCTTTTATTTGTGAAACAAGGTCAGAGGAAGCTGGTTCTGGTTCGGTCAATTGGACCCAGTGTTACACCACATTCTGTGACCTGCAACAGTTCATGCAACACCGCCCTCTACGGTCACAATATACGGTGGTCACAGAATATGGTGTAACACCGGTTCGCAACGCGTTCCAAACAGGAAGTCGATTCATTTTCTGTTCTGTAACTGTGATGTGATGACGTCACTACGAATACTCGACTAGAAATTAAAAAACTCGATAGAGGTCCAAGTAATCGATGTGTCGATTACTCGAGTAGTCTGTTAAAGCCCTAACACACACACACAAGTCTTTTGGAATCACTTTGTCTGGCCTGTCACCTAGGACCAATCTGACTTGGGAGACCTAGGATCATTCAGGCGTACAAACTCCTCCACAATAAGGTGGCAATTCGAGGAGCGAACATTTCATCTAAATTTATCTTTATAGCATACCTTATTTTTACAGTGCTCATCAAACATTATGTTGAAACTTTTCTATGTATCACTCGTGTCTTTGTGTACACGCCTTTAGTTTGACAACAATGTTGTGTGTTTTTGATTTTCAGGATTCTTTAAAATCCTGCGTGGATCAGATCACTGTGGTATTGAATCGGAGATAGTGGCTGGAATCCCCAAATAAACCAAAGGTAAAGTAATGTGTGCCACAAGCCTGTTTACGATGCATATCAAGCATGACCAGAACACACTGCAGTTAAATGATTCTGTAAAACATATTGCAGGTTTGTAATTGTGCTCAGGCTTTAGTCTAAATGTTTAATGTCCATGTTCTGTTCCAGCTGCTCACATTTTGAGTGCAAGCTTGTATTTCATAGCTTTTCTTTTTTTCTTGCAGGTTTGAGGTGAAAACTTATCACTAGAGGGCGCTACACTCCACTCACCTGCCACAAAACAATCATTAGCTTAGGTTTCCACCTATTGTGTGGCCGAATGACACGTTTCAGAAAAACTCTGCAAACTTTTAGATTTGCAGATGGAGATGACAGTGCACCTGACAACATATTGTGTTTTATTGCTTCTTGTAACTGTTGACAGATTTTATAGCAAGACCTATCAGGTCAGTTTATTTTGTATTTGGATGTTTTAGGACGTCACTGCGATTTTAAACAAGATACTTTTTTTTTCCTGTCGTGTCACATTTTTGAAACTATTGTGAAATTAACTGCCATTTTAGATCAAATCAGCTCATAGTTGAATTGTGTTTTTAGAACCACTCAAATAAGCAAATTTGTACCTAATTTGTAGTAATAAATCTTTTGATTTACAACTTTGTTGTTTTTGCAACTTAATGTCTGAATGTACTGCATGAAACTGTTCATTTTAAATGTCGGGACAAGATGAGAAGACATGTTTGTTCTTAAGTATGGATAGCATTAAGATAATATAACATTAATACATTGTTAAATTGAATTCAATAAATATTTACAGTGGTAATTAAAGTTTTATGACTCATTTAAAACTGTCATCCCTTATGTGGCTGGAGTATCAGAGAATTTCAGAAGGATTTTCAACAAACACAACATCCCAGTACATTTCAAACCCAGCAGGACTCTCAGACAGAGGCTGGTGCATCCTAAAGACAAAACCCCCACACACAGAGTGGTGTAGTGTACGCAGTCCAGTGCAGCGAGGACTGCCCAGACCTCTACATTGGGGAAACTAAACAGCTTATTCACAGACGAATGTCCCCAACACAGGAGAGCCACCTCCTCTGGATAAAACTCAGCTGTTCACCTCCACCTCACGGACAAGGGACACTCATTTGAGGACCAGAATGTGCACATTTTGGACAGAGAGCACAGGTGGTTTGAGAGGGGGGTGAAGGAAGCTGTTCATGTTAAGAAAGAAAGGCCTTCTCTTAACAGGGAAGGAGGTCAGATTCCAACTTTCAAAAACGTATAATGCAGCTTTAGGACTGATTCCGAGACGATTTTCACACCTGATGGGAACAGAGGAGCCTCTAAAGACCTTAAGAAACCCCTACTGTTAAGGTGTGAGGTGTGATTTGCCAATTTACATATGTTGTATCTTATCTCAGCCTTTAAAACCTTACTCTCTCCCTCTCTGCTCTTTGAATTGAGAAAGCTCCACGGATGAGAAGCGAAACGTCTTCTGTTACAAATAAAGTCCAGTTGTTTCTGTACTGAACGCCTTTTTTGATCATTTAAAACTACACAAACAGTGGGAACAGTTTATCAAAAGTAGCTAGCTTTTATTTATTTTTTTCTTTAAAAATTACCAACCACTGTATCAAACTTCAGTTTATTACTTATGACGAACTATTTAAGTGTTTAATATAAGCAAAATTTATTCTGATAGTCTCTGAAACTGGCCATTTTAAAATACACCAATATTGAAAGATTCTTTGTCGGAGAGGAAATACTTTGGCCTAAACATTTCAAAACTGGGAGCAAATTGAAATACACTTATTATTCTTAAAATACCAAGGTGGTTCAGTTAGAAGACCTTTTCCTCTCAGTGAGAAGGTCACTGGTTCAAATCCTGGCCAGGGGGCTTTGCGTGTTCTCTCCTTAAGTGAGGTTTTCTCCAGCTGCTCCCGTTTCCTCCCACAGACCAAAAACCTGCATGTTAGGCTGATTGGTGACTAAAATTGTTCCTATAGGTGTGTGAGAGAGTGTGGTTGTCTCATTTGTCTCCATGTGTCCCTGTGATGGACTGTGTCCCGCCTTGCACAGTGACCGTGATATGGACACCAGTGACTCCCACAACCTGAAAAGGAAGAAGCAGATAAAGATGATGGATGGATGGAAGATCATCACAAAAAAGTTAAATCGTCATCTGGAGTTTTTATTTTTATGGAAGAAATGTTTCGTCTTTCATCTGCAAGACTTCATCGGTCTGAGGCCTGCCAACAGGATCTGATTAGGGAAATAACCATTTTGGGCCACACTCCATACCAGTAGGTGGCGGTAATGCACACCTTCAGTTTCTTGCCAACCGCCATTAAACAACATGAAGAAGAAGACTCCGAGTCCGGGGCAGGCCGAAGAAGAATGATGATGGAAGGTGGAGGAAGTTTGCCGTGGGTGAAATATGGCTATGTCGTGTCCTTTTTTGTTGTTCTGTTGGCCTTCTGGTTTCGTTCACCGCAGAATTCGGTTCTGGATGACCGGCTCGACACCGTCCTTTCGTCTCTGCTCCGGGCCGAAAGAAAAGTCGGGAGGCAGCAGAACTCCAGACCCAGAGTTGCGATCGGTAGGTGCTGAGCGCGAGCTAGCGTTAGCTAGAATCACTAACGGTGAGGATTTTCGTTTATTAATGGTGGAACCGCAAAATACATTTAGTCAAAACTAGCTCTCAGTAAAACTAACTACTTTAGATTAATTTTAACATATATTTATTTACAATGAATGCAAATAAAGGTGACGAGTGCGATTTAAAATGGAGAAGTATATTCAATAAAATAACAAATTCCACATATTGTCGTTTCAGGATATTTTTTTGCAAGGTTGATTAAGAAAGAGAGCTATAATCGATGTTTATGTTGAGGCCAACTCATGTAGTGTTAGCGAAGTGGTGAGTTTACAGAAGTGATCAGGACTCAGTTCAGAGCAGCTGTTGTGATCTGAGATCCACCATAAACCAGGTTCACTGTGGCTGTCATCAAGCCTGACTTGATGAGGGACAAATCCAACTACATCCGAGTCATTTCCTGCATATATACAGTACAGTATATGGATCATGTGCACTGTTTTAAAAAAAAGTTTGTGTGATTGTTGACAAACATCTGAATGTTGTGATCCATTTCCAAACTTTTGTTCTTTGGACTATGCTGCCAAAGTACAAATCACTATCTGTACAAATCACTATCTGTTAACCTTTACACTGTTTAACATCAGGTTCAGCCACGTGTGCACAAGTTGCTGCTGCTAGTTTTTTATTTTACACATTTTGCAATTAGATTTGTCAGGTCTTAACACCAGTTTAGTGGGGCCGTACAATAACGTTGGCTTGTTTTATATCAGCTTAACCAAAATGCTTCACTGTAATTTAATATAGACCAAAATTATCTGAAAAAAAAAAGCATCTTTTAGAGCAGTGAAAAGGAATTGGAGCTAAAGCAAAGTGACTTTAGGTCCAAGTAAGACAAATATTCAAAACTGATTCAAATGTAAACTCTACACCTCCTAAACATACATGCTGGACAAACCTGCATGTTTCAGTTTTCATTGCTTTGTTTTTGCTTGAACTCAATTTTCTAATTTCCTCTTTTTTTCTTACATTTTTAAAGTTTTATATATACAGGTAGTCCCTGACTTACGAGCGAGTTCCATTCCTACGAGGTGCTCGTAACACGAAATCTCGTATGTCGGAACCCGAAACGTGTGTCGCTCGTAAGTCCGGATTTTCGTTCGTAAGTCGGAAAATGTATGCTAGCGCTACTACGAACACCCGTTTTTCAACACAAACGTACATACTGGTTCATAAACATGCACAGAACTTTGTTTACAAACGGTTAGCTAACACACTTTCTTCTAAAAACACATACCAGTGCTGTATTTTCTGTATGTTCTGTACAACTTTACTGTTCGTTAGCCAGCTCGTAAGTCCGGAACCTCGTAAGTCGATGTGCTCGTAAGTCGGGGACTACCTGTAGTTATTTATCTTAGCTGGGCAGGACGTTCCAGCCTTCCATCCATTATCTTTATCCTCTTCTTCATTTCCGGATCGTGAGGGTTATTGGTGCCCATATCCAGAAGTCGGTGTGTGAGGGGTGGGGGACTGGACGGGTCTCCAGTCCCATCACAGGGACGTATAGAGATGAACGAGGCAAACAACCGAGTATCTGGAGAAAACCCACGCATGCACGGAGAGAACATGCAAACCACGCAGAAAAGCCCCTGGCCGGGATTTGATTCAGCAACGTTCTCACTGAGAGGCGTCGGCTCTACCAACTGCGCAACTGTACCGCATGGGCAGGATGTTGTACTTTAAATATGTTTATCTTTCTGTCCTTTTGTCTACAGGTTTTGGAGGCTGTGTTGACCTGATAGTCGATGGTGTGTCATTTCTAAATAAGATTGGCATCTCTCACACTGACCAGCCCCTGCATCACGACTATTTGCAAAGCACTGAACAGCTGGCTCAGAGCTTTGCCTACTTTTTTGCACCCGGAGCTGCAGCAGAGTAAGTGGCATCTGATGAAGAGCAGTTTATTGTGGGTGTTGGATAGAGGGGGGATTACTGGTATGTTAAAGTAAATAGCCATTATTACAATTGTTTTATTGACAAAGTTTGTAAATATTTTTATAGTACACGTTTTATACATACTGATTAAAGTAAATTCCAGCACTTTGTTTAGGACTTGAACTTATAACTTTTGAGCATCTTTTCTTCCCCCCTGCAGGCGGTTTATGTTAAATGAAACCCTCTTCAGTGAGCTGGTGGAGGAGGCTCGTGACTTACCTGGCAACAGGTGGTCTGTGGGCGGCAACGCTCCAGTAATGGCTGGTCGCATGGCAACAGAGGGATGTGACGTGTTGTTAGGGGGAAGTTTCAGCACTGATTTTGCTGATGTTTTGTCTCAGCACATTACAGGTACAAACACTCTGACACACCCTTGGAAAAAAAAGTTTATAAAAAAAAAACCATAATATTTTATATGTTGCATGCTGCTATGAAAGATGGGTGACATAATTGCCTGTGTGTATGTGTCCACATGTGTTTGTTGCCTTTTCTGTCTGTTAGCAAAATCTCTCATGAACCACTGTATAGATTAGATTAAATAAAATGCTCAGACTGTGGTTATTGACAGCACATCTATACTGGTTAACCTTTGGAGTCAACCAATAGTTCATGCAGGATCTTTAAAACTGTGGCTTGCAGGGAACGGATGATATGGATTCCTTTGAGGAACACTACTTTAGCTTTTCTTTTTTTCCCCTTATCATTCTTCTCTAGTGGTTGGTAGAGAGGTGGAAGAGCCAGATATTCATCTGATCCTGGAATATTCATCTGGTGCTAGTTGGGGCCACTATACTGCTCGTAGAGCCAATAGGTTTGTGTTTGGAAAGGACAGAGGAACATTACAGATAAAGTTCTTAAATGGTGTTCATGCACATCTAAGGCTCTGTACCGGTACTAACTTACGTTGGGGTTTGTTTTTTGCTCGTGCTCTGCAGATACATCATTCACAGTGATGACCATAACCCCTACTTGGACTCCATGGAAGACTTTTCAAAGAAACTCAACAACTTCAGACCTGATCTGATAGTGGTGGGTGGGCTACAAATGATGGACAACTTCCCTTTTCAGTCAGGTAAACAAAAAAGATTTTTCAATTGCTAGCTCTACTTCCTGTTGTCTTCACCACACTACTGCCAGTAGGGGTGTGAATCTCTCAGTGTCTGGAGAATCGATTAGATTCCGATTTTTGGTGTCACGATTTGATTCAAAATCGATTTTTCGGTTCAGAAACGATTTTTGATTCAGAAACGATTTTTCTATTAAAATGGTCATAAATTTAGTTTCAGTTTTGTAACTGACAAGCTGAAAAGAATAAACAACAATGTAAACAAATGGAACATTTATTTAAAACAATAATTTTAAACTGAAAACATTAATGCATGTTAGGCTGATTGGTAACTCTAAATTGACCCTGGGTGTGAGTGAGACAGGTCCCTCTTGTAAATGAGTCCCCGTGGCTCAATGAGGCTAGCCTGTATAAATAAAGGTTGAATGAATTAAACAACAATGCAAACAAAAACAATAATTTTAAACTGAAAACATTAAACAACAATGTAAACAAATAGAACATTTATTTAAAACAATAATTTTAGGTTCCTTATTGTATCAAATTTTTTGCATCGTTTGATATTTATACCAAAAATAGGAACAAATTATACAGGAATGCATTAAATTCTGTAACTTAAATAACCAGTATAGTAGGTTAGCTTTTTGCTCTGTTACTTATAGAAGATTATTGTTTGAATTGATTGTTTGAACTTGTTTTGTTTTTGAAAAAAGGGGCAGATAAAATAAGATTTCTTCTTCTTTCTGCCACCTTTCATTTTATGTATTCTTTCATATACTATGAGATATGGTTTTATTTTCTTTATGTTTTGGGTTTTAATGTAAAAAAATAAAAAATCGATTTAGGTCCTTTTAGAATCTATTCTGAATCGCCAGGACTAAGAATCTAGATTCTTTAAAAAAAAAAATAAAAAAATTCCTGCACCCCTAACTGCCAGCCTGCTTTATCATCTGGTTTTTGAGGGTTATTGTGGAGCATCACAATTTATTAAAACACTTAAAATAGTTTGGTCCGAGTACATTTTATACAGTCCACTTTTAGTATACACTGTCGTTATTTAAATCTACCACTTCACACATTTCACATCACTCATGGCTTCTTTTTTTTTTGCCTAAGCTCCATGTCTAACCTTCTAGCTGTCCCTTTCTTTACTCTAGGTGAGCGGGAGGCCGTCCTTTCTCGGCTGGAAAACCTGCTGTCCTCCTCCTCCCCTCAGATCGGCATTCATTTTGAGATGGCGAGTTTTGTAGATGAGAGTATTGTGGAAGACCTTCTGCACTATGTCATCCCCCACGTATGTGTGACTGAATAGTTGAAAATGCACTGATGCATGCTCAATAATCCAGGTAGAAAAATCTAAAAAAGCTAAGTCTGGTCCTCTGGATATTCAAAAAAACAAAACAAAGCAACAAAAAAAAAGATATATTTTGCTTTGTTTTGTTTTGTTTTTTTGAATGTCCAGAGGACCAGACTTACCTTTTTTAGTTGAAAATGCAGTTTGAAGCACCTTGTTCATGAATGAAATAAAGAGAAGCATTCTAGAGAAAACCAGAACGTTTTAGTTTTTATCTGCCTGATTTGTACTTCAGGCTGATTAGTTATTAGTTAGTATTATAAATAATACAGTCACTTGGTTCTAGGATCAAAAGTCTTTAACGGTAGTTCAGATGTAATTACTGTACATAAAAGTAATTTTTATTTCTTATTGTATGTATCTCTGCGTTCCCAGGCGGACTCTTTAGGGATGAATGAACAAGAACTTCCTAATCTTCTGAGCCTACTCAAGGGCTCGAATATCACGGTGCTGTCAGACCCAAACCCTCGCGTGGCGACGGTCCTCGACCAGATGAGGGAGGTTTATCGTATCCTGAACCAGCGCCACAAGGACGCCAGCTCAAACGGGGACTTGGGCAGTTCAAAATCAAAGGGTAAGCCGCTTACCCGACTTCACGTCCACACGTTGGCCTTTCAGGCCATGATCGTGACGCACAGCTCTCAGTGGAAGAACACCATGTCTGCCATCGCCAAGGCCTCGCTCACAGCCAACCGTCACGTCTGCGGCTCAAATGACATTGACCCCAGCAAGGCGAGGCTCATCATGGACGACTCGTTTTCTGTTAGTCACCGTGAGGGTAGCCAGCGGATCCCTCTGCAGGAAACCAGACCCGTCAGCTGCTGGGACGAGGACGACTACCAGATCTGTGTAGCCCCAGTGCTGGTGTGCACCGAAGTTTATCAAACCGCTGGTGGAGGGGACAACATCTCAGCTGCCGGTCTGGTGCTGCAGATTTAAAACGGGGAGACCAAACATTCTTTATGTCTGGGGCTAACCAGACGTTGGCAAACTGTCACTCTGGAAATTTGATCTCTGTCTGATGCACTCCGGCCATCAGATACCAGTAAAGGTATCACATTTGCAGCTCATGGGCCAAAGACTGATGAGAGAAATCCATTGAAATTACTTCAGAGTCAGATCATGGATGTCTTCTAATCAGGCCAGCACATATTGATTATCCATATTGTTTTGGTTCTTGTTTTTATTGAGTTGCAATAGAACATAATAAATGCTTAAACTGCAGTTTTATTTTATTTCTACTCCAGCCAAAGCTCCTGGAGTTTCAAAATGTAGGTGTTTAACCTAATTCAGGATTTAGCCGCCCATATTGTCTCTTGGTATTCATCATCTACTTACAATGTGTGGTTTTTGCTGTCTTTTCTAATTTGCATAACTTATTTGCTTCCAGTATCTATTTTGGAGTCCTGTTAGACATATTCAACTGGTAGGTCATTGTAATCCTTCATCTGACTCTAGTGATCTTCTCTGAGGCCTTACATAACTTACCTTTGGTGTGAATGAGATCAAAATTGATTAGGTTGGACTAAATCAGATGTTTTGCACAAAAAGCTAAATTATATTTTAACATGGGATGCAGCTATGCAGTAAATGTTTCTAGAAGAATTTAAAATTGTTGAAGCTTCTTATTAATGCTGAGCAAGTTAATTTATTTCAGATGAGCCAGTCTTTGGGAAGACCTCACATTTGAACAATTCCTTCCTTCTGCTCTCTGATTCTTTTAGACAGAGACAGATTTATTATGGAAATTTCCTGTTCTTCCCGGCATAGGTGAAAGGTGTGCGTGGGGATTTGTTTGCGTTTGAGTTGTTGTTTCTTTGTGGTTTAGTTGCAGTGCAATATTGGGAAAATAATGTTGAGTAACCAGTGTTGGCTGGCTACGATGCCAACATTTTCCACTTGGGTTTGTTTCTCCTTTTAATTTTAATTTTCCAGTTTAAAAAAATAATTTTCTGACAGCCAATGATTCTCCAATGACCAAATCACCAGTGAAAACCGTCTTAAACAAGACTGCGTTCAGGGAAATGTTACTAAAATACGTATCTCGCTGGATTGAGTGGAACAAAGGCTGATCTGTAGTTTATTCAATATTCAGTTGTTAAACTTTGTGTTTATTTACTTTTACCCCAGCTGCAAGTGGAATAGTAGACCATTCATATGTTATGTTACATTTAATCCCTGCCTCACTTGGGTTAGGATTAGAAGGCAGACATCTCTGCCCTTAACATTCCACTTTAAGAATTACCCTACCACTTACTCATAGCAATGTTTTCTTATGGTAATTCCATTTTCTAAATAAAAAAAATGGGTGTATGAAAACCCATTTTACTACAATAAATAAATTTTCTGTTTTATTTACTGGTGCAACAGAACCTAAATTGAAAAGATACCAACGTTTTCCTCACTATGCACAAAAATGAACATTCCTTCTAGCAGTAATGTTCTACCACGTTGGAGGACTTCATTGATTTTCACTTTTTTTTTTTTAATGAACACATCGTTACGTTTGAGGTCAAGAAAGAAGAATTTTAATTTGTGGAAATCCCTTTAATTTTATTTTTCTGTGTGAAAACTACTGTGATCATGTGTGGTGAAGCTCTGGGTGTTATGAGCCTTCTTTTTATTTTATTTTTTTTGATGGTGAAAATGAGAAATATTTTCTAATTTTCAGATTTCTGGGTTGTGTGCATTTGTTTAAATTGTGATTAAATACCAGCTGGATTAAGTTTATGGATTAAAATCGATCTGTAGCACAAACTCTGTTCATGAAGGGGACTGCTGGTGTTTGTCAATGCACTTATCAAAACTTTAGGTATGTTAGAACACCTGCGTTCTATAATTTACCTGTTTGTCAAACGATTTGAGATTAAAAAGGCTGATGGCGATTAGCATTCATTCATTGCTTTATTTTCTTCCATTGTACAGGGTGTCACTGATCTAAATCACAGCCATTTTATGGTAAATCAAATATTTTCCTGATTTATTTTTCCCTCAGATACAACGTAGAGCAAACAGCTTCACACATTAAGCTTCTTATGACTCAACGATGACAAATTTCAGTTTAACTAAAGTTATTTTTATTTCCATTTCGCCACTTTATTAGGATATTTAGTTCTACCTTCATTTGTATAATTTGATTTATTTTACTTTGTTCACTGGCTGCATCTCACATTGTCAGATGTAACTTGTTACATCACTACATTAAATGTTTTAAGGGCGCATTTCAAAATATGAAGTTCTTATAGTATTGCTGCAAAACTGTGATAAAGTAAGGTGTCCAGGATTAAAACTTGGAACGTTTCATATAGTACAACCAAGCCTGTAACATTCACTAAACATCCTGCTGCAGAGTTGAGAAGTCTATGTTAAGACAGATTTTATCTCTTGTCTGTAATTTGAGCCGAGATCTAAGGTTTAGCAGCTTTCATAAACTCAAAACCAGGAGCACATTTAGTTCCTGCACAGTGTCCCAAAAATCATTTTAGGAAGGAGCCAACACATGACAACGGTATGAATTGTTTATTTTTGTAAATGTAAATTGCATCATACAAAGTACTTTATATGTACTGTACTGTTTATTGTGGCTCTAGAGTAAACAAAAAATAATCTGCCAGGTTTGGAAATATAATGCAGGATAATTAAACTTATTTGCTATAGTCAAACTTATAAAATGGATATTATAAGTCACTGTACTTGTGCACTAATTAATTTTCTCAAATCAGATTGCCTTGATGTGAGTTATTTGAATTCTAGATTTTGAAAACAAAAAGATGAACAGTATATTTACTGTGTTGTTTTATGCAATGACAACACAAATAGATAAAAATACAATGTTTATGGTATTTCCTAGAAGGTATGCTGACCCACTGTTGTGGTGTTGCTAATATGTAGGTGTAGAATCAGAGTACTGTAGACGGAGCTGACTTCATAACACCATGCTTTATTTCACTTCTTCCAACTTCTTCTCTCCTCCACACATCCTGTTCTCTCCCTACTCGGAGGTTCCCCCTGCTGTCAGTATTATGCAATTGCAGGACACATTTCCCTTTTCCTGAAACAATTACATGTAAATTTGTACAGTACAGTATACTTGACAGCAGAAAATCCAAGTAATCAAATTATTATTTCTGTAAGCCAACAGTAATATGAAAGTTTACCCTGTTAACCCTTTGCATTACAGTATGAACAGTAGTAAATTTACTTGTCTTACAGAACAGTATGAACAGGAATAGTTTACACTTTTTTTCACTCTAACTTACAAAACCTGACAACCAGCTTGGTGCATTTCTATCTCTTTGACTTCTTCTTAACACAGCAAGCGGTTCATCAGTATTTCCTGGCAGTGCATATGCATCGAGTACAGTATCATCATTTTGTTCTGCAGCACGTAAGATTTGTTTTGGGAAGAGTGCAAGTTTTGAAGCATTCCACTTGCGCCCATCACTCAGTAAGAAAGTATTTGGTCCAACTTTCTTCATTACAGTACGTGGTTCTGTGAATCTGGAAGATCCTTTGGAAACGTGATCCGGTCTGCGAACACGAACAGTGTCCCCCACGTTGAATGTTGGTACTTTAGCTCTCATTTTCTTGTCAGTATATTCCTTCATTTTGTTTTGCTTTTGTTTCACCCTCTGTTGTATTTGAGCTTGGCTTTTGCTCTTCAGTTCTACTGGGAGTATGTTTAACTTGGTACGCATCTTTCTGTTCCTCAGTAGTTCAAATGGAGTAGCTCCGGTAGTTGCATGCGGAGTAGCTCGGTAGTTGTGAAGGAATTCAGTGACAGCTTCCTTCCATGAGCTGTGACTTCTTTCAGCTGTTTGTATGCAGTCTTTAAGCACTCTGTTAAATCTTTCCACAGCACCATTTGCTCTGGGATAATATACACTTGACTTTAAGTGCTGTATCTCTCTCTCTCTCAGAAAAGTAGTAAACGCATGCGAAGTAAACTGAGTACCATTATCTGAAACAAGATACATCGGATTACCCTCCCTACTGAACACAGTGTTTAAAACCCGTATTATTACATCTGTAGTAACAGTAGGAGCGAATGCAACCTCAGGCCATTTGCTGTAGTAGTCTGTTAGCACAATAGCATAACGGCAGTCCCATTTAGCATTTTCAAACGGACCTGTAATGTCTATTGCAACTTTTTCCCATGGTTTGCTAGGAAATTCAACAGGAGTAAGTGGAGCAGTGTTAGTTATTGCAACCTTATCACTGAACTGGCAATTAACACAGGAAGCAATGACAGAATGTACAAATTGGTCCAGACCTGGCCACCAAAAAAGTTCACGCAGTCTCTGCTTTGTACGGACAACGCCTTGATGTCCTTCGTGTGCCAAATCAACAACTCTGGCACGCAGTGAAGCAGGAACAACTAAACGATCTGCAAGTCGTAGTACTAGTGAACCATGGACTGACAACTCATTTCGAATTTGAAAGTAAGGAGCAAGGTTCTCTGGAAGACCTTTTTTAACTTTTGGCCAACCTTTTTCAATTTGGTTGCGCAATAGTGACAGTTCTGGACAGGTTTCACTTGCATTAGTAAACTCTGCCAGAGAAATAGCACACAGTGCCTCTTTAAACACAGCAGCAATCATGTCAGGTTCCTCTGTTGCCTCATCTCCAGCCGGTAATGGTAATCGAGACAAACAGTCAGCCATGACATTTTGATGTCCTGGACGGTAAGTAATGTCATACGTGAAGCAGAGAAGTCGCGCAGACCATCGGGCAATTCTCAATCCAGCACGACCAGCACCTTTAGAAGTGAGTAAGGTGGTAAGTGCTTGGTGGTCTGTACGAAGAGCAAAACGACGACCCCACAGGTATGTTCTCCACCTTTCCACTGCCCAAACGCAGGCAAGAGCTTCACGTTCAACCGTGGAATACTTGCGCTCAGCAGGAGAAAGAGTTCTTGATGCAAAAGCGACAACTCTCTCACTTTGATCTGGATGTAGCTGCGTTAACACAGCGCCTAAACCATAATCTGAGGCATCAGTAGTAACGTAAATTGGCAATTCAGGGTGGTACAGAGCTAAGGCAGGACAATTTACAATCAAGTCCTTCAGTGAAGTGAAGCTAGACTGAGCTTCCGTAGTCCACTTGAAAGTGGAATCTGTACACTCTCTGAGCACCTCACGTAGTGGCTCAGCAACCGTTGCAAAGCCTGGAATGAACTTATTGTACCATGATGCAAGACCTAAGAAAGACCTTAAAGAAGACAGGTCATGTGGAGCTGGAGCATGAATCACAGCAGCAAGTCTATCCTGATCTGGTTGAAGACCTTCCCTCGAAATGGTGTGACCCAGATAATTTAGGGAAGACTGACTGAATTTACATTTTTGCATGTTTAATGTAAGTCCAGCATCAGTTAGAGCTTGAAGTACTCTCCGTAAATGTTTATCATGGTCTTCTTGTGTGACACCAAAGCAGATGATGTCATCCAGGTATGCTTGTACACCTGGTAAGCCTGTAAGAATGATCGACATCATTTTCTGAAACGCTGACGGGGCAGAGGCTAAACCAAAAGGGACTCTGCAGAAACGAAAAAGTCCATCATGAGTGATGAATGCAGTAATATCACGACTTTCAGGATGCAGAGGCATTTGGTGGTATGCAGAAGCTAAGTCAATCGTAGAAAAAACAGTAGCCCCTCGAAGATTTGAAAACAATTCATCTATGTGCGGTAATGGATGACAATCAGCAACAATTGCTTTGTTAGGCTCTCGCAGATCCACACATATGCGAGGCTTTCCTCCATCTCTTCTCTGTGTCACAACTATGGGAGAAACCCACGGAGAAGCATCAACACGTTCAATGATACCCTTCTCCTGGAGATCCTTGATCTCTTCCGACACAGCTTGTCGTACTGAAAATGGAAGTCTCCTGAGTTTTTGTTGCACTGGAACAGCATTTGGCAACATCTGTACTTTATGTATGAAGTTTTTAGCATAACCAACTTCCCGAACTGATATTCCTGGAGAATGATCAGAAGCAGTATTTGTTAAAGCTGGCTGAACCATAGAGGTAGGAGAAGTAGCATTAGCAGTAACAATTTGTCGTCCCTCAAGCTTCATTTGTAATGCTTGGAATAAATCTAAACCCAGCAGGGCAGCACCTGACTGAACAACAATAAGAGTACCTTCAGTAGAAATACCATCATGAGAAATAGTAGCTTTTAAGCACCCTTTCACAGCAATTTTCTCTTTTGCATAAGTAACAAGAGTAACTGTAGGTTCAGTTAGTACACAGTCATAAAAGTAGGTGTGGTAGATCTCTTCTGGTATAATGGACACTGATGAGCCTGTATCCACAATCAGCTCAACATCTGTACGTCGTCCATTAACAGTCACTTGAACGGTGCAGAGAATCTTGTCTTGTACAGCATTGTTCATGTAAAGAACCGTGGCTTCATTAACGACGACTTCACGTACCTCCTTTTGAGTTGAACGGCAAACACGTGAAAAATGACCCACTTTACCACACTCGTTGCATGTCGTTTTAGCAGCAGGGCATGCAGGGTTGTTAGCAAGATGGTCGAAGGATCCACAGCGGAAGCAGGAACGGCGTGTAGTAGCAGCAAGTTGAGTCGTGGAAGTAGCATGGTCCCGCGGCGTCCTCCTCGCGTCCCAGCGGCGGCTTGACTTCGGCTGTCTTTGTACGGCCCTCACGGGAGCTGAAGCGTTAGCAGCGTTAGCATCAGACAGTACAGCCCTCACGGGAACAGAAATGCTAGCAGCGGTAGCATCAGAAAGTACGTTAGCATCTCTTAATCCACTCTCAATTTGTAGCGCCAACGTTGTAGCTTTAGCAAGAGTTAGCTCCGGTTCGAGTAACAGTCTGTCTCTGATTCGATTATTAGCAACACGCTCTATCAGTTGATCACGTAGCATTTGTTCCTCCATGTTTCCAAAGTCACATGTGGCAGCTAACTCACGCAGAGAAGCTAAGAATTGTTGTACCTTTTCATCCGGCCGTTGTACACGTTGTCGAAACTTGTGACGTTCAGCAATCACGTTCACCTTCGGGACGAAATGTTCTTTAAGAGCAGTAATAGCAGTAGCGAACGTGGTCCCGGTATTCGGCAGGCTGTAGAAAAGTCTTTGTCCTTCCGTACCCAACGCATGGAGTAGAACCGCGCGCTTTCTGGCATCAGGCCAGTCGTCTCCCGACGCGGCTATCACTAGCATGTAGTTTCATTCATTCATTCATTCAACCTTTATTTATACAGGCTAGCCTCGTTGAGTCACGGGGACTCATTTACAAGAGGGACCTGTCTCACTCACACCAAACAACCATCCACTCTCACACTCACACCTAGGGTCAATTTAGAGTCACCAATCAGCCTAACAAGCATGTTTTTTGGTCTGTGGGAGGAAACCGGAGTACCCGGAGGAAACCCACGCATGCACGGGGAGAACATGCAAACTCCACCCAGAAAGGCCCCGGACCGGGATTTGAACCGGCAACCTTCTCGCTGAGAGGCAGCAGCTCTACCAGTTGTGCCACCGTGCTGCCCAACTAGTTGTCGAACATTTTTAGCCACGTTGGAAACGGTATCGTCGGTTCACCTGGGCACGGCATGAATGGAGCAGGCAAAGGTACAGAAAGAGCCATCTTCGTCGATTCTCGTCGCCAATGTTGTGTTGTTGCTAATATGTAGGTGTAGAATCAGAGTACTGTAGACGGAGCTAACTTCATAACACCATGCTTTATTTCACTTCTTCCAACTTCTTCTCTCCTCCACACATCCTGTTCTCTCCCTACTCGGAGGTTCCCCCTGCTGTCAGTATTATGCAATTGCAGGACACAACACCCACGTTGGCCCACATGTCACGGTCTGTATTGGCTGATCATCTTGTAATAGTCTACACGGTTCGTTTTGCGATCCACA
>JBBPBX010015445.1:0-17008 GCA_038048925.1 Garcialebias charrua | reverse complement strand
TATATATATATATTGTATATTATATATATATTGTATATTATATATATATTGTATATATATATATACTGTATATATATATATATAGACGTCTAATGTAGACGCCTTTTAGACGTCAGGAATATAGACGTCTAATGTAGACGCTTTTTAGACGTCAGGAATATAGACGTCTGTTGGACGTCGGGGAAAAGACGTCTTTTAGACGTCATCTGGCGTAACGTTTTCGACCTTCCAGGGACCTGATTTCGACGTCCAGAAATGACCTGAAAAAGACGTCGTATAGACGTCTCCTTGCTCAGTGGGATGAAGAGCTTCTCAGTGGGACCTCAAACTTTCTGTCATTAGAACTTTACACCACCGTGCCAAACATGTCCCCTCAAAGACAGAAGGGAAGGAAAAGAAACAGAAATGCATCAAATAAGTTCTCTACACCTGTGAATATCCATCAGGGCCTTTGTCAAATCAGCCAAAAACAGCAGAACGGAAGAGTAGAGCTGCCACAGGAAGTAAAATTATTTTTGAGCTGTATCTCGTTATAACGAGAAACTATCTCGTTATAACGAGATACAGCTCAAAAATAATTTCCCCATATGTTTCAGGAGTATCTGAAAAACTCAGAAGGATTTTCTCCAAACACAACATCTGGTACCCTGATGCATGCTCAACATCTAGTATTTTACATCCAACAGGACCGTCAGACAGGCTGGGTCCACCTCAGAGACAGAACTCCCAAACCCAAGCGGAGTGTTGTGTCTGCAGTTCAGTGCACTGAGGAATGTTCAGACCTCTACATTGGAGGAACTAAACGGTCTCAGACTCATGGCTCAACACCAGAGAGCAGCTTTTCAGGACAACTCAGCAGTCCACCTACATCTCAAGGATAACTGGTTCCCAGTCTGCTCAACTCAAATTCACACCTTCATGCACGTGACCAAAACATCTCTCATGAGCCAGGTGGACAAAGAGCATGACGAGCCTCCATTGTGAGGGCGAGTAGTTCCAGTCTAACCTGCACGTGAGTCAGGCCTCTCATGCAGTTCTTTAAAGAAGGCAGCTCCACACACCCCAGACGGTTTTGAATCGATAAAGCCTCCTGGATGGGAAGCGAAACCTCTTCAGCTTCAGAATAAAAGTCCAGCTGTTTTGTCTTTTTTTTTTTTTACTTTTTTTTTAACTTTTACAAAATTATGTAGGCTTTTCCTGCTTGTGCTTTACCTTCCTGTGTCATGTAATTTGTCAACTTTTCAGGTTCTAGGCATCCTTTCTTTTCTTTGTCCAGAACCTGGAAACATAGTTAATGATTATTATAATTGTGGTCTAACAGAGAAAATGTAGTGGCTGTACAGTCGCAACAAAAAGCTGTCCGCTAACATGTTTAAAGCCCATTAAGTGTAACACTAAATTTTTTAAATAAGTAGACGCTCTCACCTCAAAAGCCTGAAGAAGGAGGTCCTCTGGGACAGGAAGAAATCTAAATGAAAATAAATGCATTTTTCCTAACTTTTTACCCTTCAGGTAGTGTGCTTGTCACTTTAAACTAATACAGTAAAAGTAAATCAAACTGAAATTGTTTTTTTTTTTTTATATTTGATCAAATTTTTGTGCCATCATTGATGAGATCATAAAAGGGAACCCTAAATGGAAGCAATATTCCAGCAGTCCAGGAACTGAATGTCTAAACAAAGTCGGTCATGAACTGAAACAGTCACTGGCTTAACAGTTTTTAGACAAAAAAGCGCTTAAAGAAAGCTTAACTTTTTTTGTAGTACATTAGAAACAGAACCTTACTTGTTTTCCAATAGTATTTTGGTCATGGCTGGGAGGAACTTGTCCAAATGAACATATCCTAAATGATCCTCTTCCAGCTGGTTGAACAAAACAAGGGTTTTATCATTTCACAGACTTTAAACTTTTAAACCAAACGGACATTTACAGTGTCAAGTGTCAGCAAGCCTAAACTTTTAAATAACTTCTACTAGACTTTTGCGCATACTTCATGTGCAACACTTCATTTACACTAAAATGAATTATTCTGAATGAAATAAGACACTGACAGACACTGCGGTGTGAGTAAAATAATAATAATAAACAATAATAATCAACCCCAACCCTCCCATCTCCACCACACCTCTTTTTCATGGTTGCACATCAAAATAACATTTTGTGTGATTAAATTATATTCATCATACTAACTAAAATATGCATACAAATTGTGTCCTGACCTCAGCTATGAAGGCATGTATGTCTGCCTGACTGGGGTGGCGTCCCAGTGAATAGATGATGGTGCCAATCTCACTGGAAAACAAATATATGACAATAATTTAAAGACAGCTTTCTTTATAAAACACATCACACACTAATATGCATTTTATGATTTTAACTTTTTCTAGCATGCCGCTAGAAAGGGTTTGGCAAATGTGACGACTGTGGGAAAGAATTTAGCTTAAAACGTCATTGGGGGCTGAGATGGTTTGGGGGCAGGGCAGCCGACAAAGGACCCAAAGGTCCCGGGTTCGATGCCAGGTCATTGAACATCTCGTGGTGTTTGAGCAGGACACATTATCCCCAGTTGCTCCCCGAGTGCTTTCTACAGCTGTCCACTGCTCCACCTGATGGAGGAGGATGGGTTAAATGCAGAGAGCCAATTACACTATTGTATGGGAACATACGTACAATGATGTCTGTTGCAACTTCACTCTCACCTGTCCAACAACAACATTTATGAAGAGTTTCAATCTGGATTTCGCCCCCACCATAGCACCGAAACAGCTCTAATAAAAATTACTAACGACCTTCTTCTTGCTGCTGACTCTGGTCTTCTGTCCATCCTCATTCTTCTTGATCTAAGTTCTGCCTTCGACACCATCTGTCATTCAATCCTCCTCAAAAGACTAACCTCCATTGGCATCTCAGGTACCCCGTTAGACTGGTTCAACTCCTATCTCTCTGATCGCACTCAATTCATTCAGCTTAAAGGTTCAGTCTGCAGTTTCTGTAGAACATCAGCACTTAGAAAAAATTTCAACAAGCAAAGCATTCTGATCCCTCCCCCTCAGAGCCATATATGGCTCTGCCCCCTTGTGGTCTGTTGAAATTTGAATTCAAGCTCTGTTTTTATTGGCTGATTCAAATTCAAGCTCGGTTTTTATTGGCTGGTTACAAACTTTGTTCTTATTGGCTGGAAAATGGTGGGTCACTTTTTCTTTTTAGAAATGCTTATTTACCACCTGGAGAAGCAAGGGGACAATATTTTTTTTAGTTTTTTTCAGAGATTACCTCTCTAACATCAATCTAGTGACAGAGTGAAGAAATATGTTAAAAATATATTGTTAGAAAAGTTACATATAGCAGCTTTAAATCCTTCCGTTCCCAGTCTTCCCCTGTCTCCACGGGTGTCCCCCAAGGCTCTGTCCTCGGACCCCTCCTCTTCATCATTTACCTCCTTCCTCTAGGCCACATCTTCCGCAAATACGGCGTCCATTTCCACTGTTATGCTGACGACACACAGCTCTACTTGTCTACCAAACTCCACCCACCCACCCTCCATCCTCACCGACTGTCTCAACGAGCTAAATCACTGGTTTTCTAACAATTTCCTTCAACTAAACAGCAACAAAACAGAAATCATTCTTGTTGGTACCAAAAACTCTATTTCAAAATCAGAACATCTTCTCGTCCCCCTTAACAACTCTCTGCTATCCCCCTCCCCTCAGGTCAAGAGTCTCTGTGTCATCCTCGACACCACTCTCTCCTTCACTTCACACATCGGTCTGCCTATTTCCACCTCCGTAATATTAACCGTCTCCGTCCTTCTCTCACACCCCGCTCCACAGCCATCCTGGTGCACAGTCTTGTGACTTCCCGTATCGATTACTGCAACTCCCTTCTCTATGGCCTCCCCAACAAATCTCTCCACAAGTTACAGATGGTCCAGAACTCAGCTGCCCGTGTCATCACTCAAACCTCCTACTATAACCACATCACTCCTGTCCTGCAGCAGCTCCACTGGCTCCCGGTTAAATCACGCATCATCTTCAAAATTCTACTTCTCACGTTCAAATCTATCCACAACCTTGCCCCTCCTTATCTATCTGACCTCCTACAAATCTCCATCCCATCACGCTCTCTCAGATCCTCCTCTTCACTACATCTCCATGTACCCTCTGCCCGCCTCTCCACCATGGGGAGCAGGGCCTTCACCTGCTCTGCCCCTCACCTCTGGAACGCTCTACCGCCAGACCTTCGAAACACCACCTCCCTTTCTCTGTTCAAGACTGCCCTGAAAACTCATCTCTTTAGACTAGCTTATCATTAATTTTACTAAATGTATTTTATGTTATTTTGTATTTTATATTCTTTATGTATTTTATATTTCAATTTGTTACTGATAATGTTTGAACTCTCACATGAAAAAACCCTAAGAAGGAAATTGCCTGCTTCATCTAGAATAACAAAAATGGAAATCCAAAGTAAAATAAATAAAAAATAAAAACAATATGGCATCATATATTTAGCCAAGCTTTTTTCATTACTCATTTTTCTGTACTGTTTTGTGTTGACACTGTAAACTTAATTTTCTAATTCACAGATGCAAAATAGCTACTGTGGAAAAGTAGGGATTTACAAATGTAAACGTTCAATAATGGTTCACATTTGGCAGCCCATGCCTAATTATAATTACAGCTGGGGAGAAATATTTCAGACGTACTAATTATCATAATTTTTTCCATTTACATTACGGAGCTGTTTCTGGGCCAGAAACTGTATCTTTTAACTTGAAATATCAGAAAAAGAAAAAATTTATATTGCGTTTTAAATAAAGCAGTAATAACTCCACCACCATGAGAATAACAGATCAGCGAAGAGTTTTTAATTTAATTATCTGTTTGTGTGTGTGACTGTGTTTTCTCTCCAGTTTGTAAACTTTAACTCACCGAACGTCCACTGTGTTGTTGGACAAGACGTCAAACAGTTTAAAAGTCGAAGTTATCTTCTTTTGAATATCCACCAATGTTTCTGAAACATGGAATTAGCAATCAAACGACATGCGTGCTTAGGAAGACAAAAACATGCCTTTGTAAAATACTTTTATTTATTAATTACATTTTTTATGAACTGTGGGACTTGTCTAAGTTTAAACAACACGTACAAACCTGTGCTTTTGCTGTTTTCCGCCATTTTTAAAGATGGTTGTCTGTTGCTAGGCAACCGAGTTTTGATTGGCTTTAAAAAAATCTGCATCCACACTTCCGCTTTGCTCCCACTTCTCCTCACACAGGAAATTTCTGTTTATTATTTTGAGCATAAAGTGTTTCAAAATCTTTCTTTATCGTGTTGTGATGCGTGAGAGAAGATCAGGAGTTTTTTTTTTCTTTACGTTTTAAGATGATTGTAGCGCCACCTAGGTTTTAATAAAAATGGACGACAGCCCTAACACATAATTTTGATAACAATTTAAAATGTGTATTTTTAACACCCCTTCTCCAAACGATAAATTAAAAAAGAATGAATTTGGATAAATAAACTCTCAGACTGCAGGTTTACTTGTGGTTCTTAGAGTTTCTAAAGTAAAATGGGAGGCAGAGCTTTCAGCATGCTCTTCTGAAAACAGCTTTCTGTTCGTGATGATGATGACACATTGTCTACTTTTAAAACCAGGCTTAAGATAAACCCTACAGCCTAGGTTTCCTGACCCATCTCTTAAATATGCTGCTAGACTGCTGGAGGACTGACCACATTTCTTCACTCTCCCATCTTCACTCACTTTTACTCTCCATGTTTGTAAACTATTTGTAAATATTTGAACAAGATAAATTGCACTTTTCAACTCTTTCTGTGTTTTTGCCTATTGCTGGGTTGCAATCACGTGACCCGGAAGTGGCGCGAAATTCAGATGCGGGGCAGGAAGTGATTTTCCCCAGTTCAAAACACAGCAGAATGGATTACAGCAAGTATGCCAAAGCCCTAAATAAACTGGCGAGGACGAGTTTTGGGTTAACCATTTAGGATCAAAAGAAGCTTTAAATGGTTGTCGACTTGTTTCTGCCCGGGTGAGTAGTGAGATGTATTATTTATTTAGTAATTAGCCTATGCTAACTACGCTATCGCTAATGCTAACAACAAGTTTAGTTAGCCCCCTGTTATTTCTATGTGCGTGGATCTACTTAAAAATAATATATTTAGCTTCTGTAAAGCCAAATTCGTGCTGGAGTTGTATGTGTTAACGTTGAGTCATATGCATTTCTACACTGTAGGTCAGAGATCTACAGTAACTCCATTAAAAAGGTAAGTTAATGTACTGAAAATATTATGATTTTTTTTGTTTTGATAATACAGTATCATCAAGGTGATCGTATCTTCTTTGTAACTTCAGATACTAGCTGGTTAAACTCAAGGTGGCCATACATGGGAGCCTCACCAGATGGAGTCGTTTCATGTGACTGTCATGGAGCCAGGGTGTGTGAAATCAAGGTAAAATTTATTTCTCAAAAGGTTTGGACTACTGCACTGCAGACTTAGCTTTTTTAGATTTTTCTACCTGGATTATTGAGCATGCATTAGGGTACTGCACTGCAGACTTTGCGCACCTCACAGTATGAATGTTACAACTATAATTTTTTACTCAAATCTTTGTTGTTTGCATATTTCACAGCATGTAGCCGTAGTTTTGGGGATGGTCTTGCAGTTTGTGGGATGTTGCCTTGTTTCCAGTTAAAAAATGTGTGACCTTTCCATCACCTTTTAAAACTTAGTCCAGATTAATACATTCTTACCTGTGGAACACACCTGGTTGACAGAGACATAAATATAGTCTCATTTTCTAACATTGGTGTTGGATAGTGAAATGAGTGAAACACAATCTTTAAAAAAGTATCATATTGAAATGTTTTGGAGACTACCGTATTTATTTTTTATGTCTAAGTTTCATTGTCTTGTCCTTCAGTGCCCACAGAGCAAACAGCATGAAGTCGGTCTGAGGATGTGTGCTGGACAGCCTGGTTTTTGTCTCGTCGTCTCGTCAAGGTTGGAGATTCTGTACAACTGGATAGGAACCATCCTTATTACCATCAGCTCCAGGATCAGATTCACATTGTGGATGTACAATATTGTGATTTTGTAGTATGGAGTGAAAATGATATTTATGTGGAAAGAATTCTGCCAGATGACCAGCTGTGGGAAACAGCAGTTCCCAAAATTCAGCACTATTTTACACATTGCATCCTACCTGAAATCCTGGGACAGAAATCCACACGTGACTAACCAATCTAAGAATCAAGAATGTTATTTGGAGTAGTTGATGAAAGGAGTTTGAAAAGTTTATACAAATTTAAACAGTTGCTCTTTTTTTCCCCAAAAACATTTGTCACTACCATAACATGTTTCAGCTACACCTGTAGCAAGCACTCTGCAGAAGGGTCATGTGATGTTGTTACATGTCATGACAGCTGTTTTTTATTTACAATAATCTTAATTGAAAAGTTAAGTATGTTAAATCAAATGATATATTTAAATCAATATGAGATTAGCTTGTGAATTTCAAAGGTGTTCTAATATGTTAAATAACAGCACATACAAATGTCATATGTCACAAATGTTGCAAAATGAGTCTACTTCAGAAAAATGTTTTTATTTCAATAGCAAAACTCATGTCATTTTAACTGACCAATATTCACAAAGATTGGTTATGGAGTTCATTGAATAAATTAAAAATATTCAACCTTATTGGGTAAATTTTTTTTTTGTCTTCATGAACAATTAACATGTACAAATATGGTCTGTAACAGTATTAGTGATTTAATTTACTTTTGATTTACTTTAAATGATAAATACATGTATAATCATTTAAACTTAAAATATTTATATAAATATAGTTGATTGAATTACTTGTCGCTCAGGCCACTCTATTAAGAATTGTAATCTTTCATGGAGAACATGAATCGTTCTAAAACAAATTCGAGACACAGTGGCTTTTGACACATTAAATCTATAGGCAAGGTCTTGAAGCTGCAGATTTAATCTGAGATGCATAAGTATCATAATAAATTGCTCAAATTTGGAGAGTGCTGACAGTGATGACATGCTGATGTATAAGGTTCACAGAGCTGAAAAATTTGCATCAAAACTAAAAAGTTGGGCAGTCCCGTATAAAACTTTGTTTTATCGTTGTTCTGGAAGGTTTCAGGAGTAAATTTAGTCACTGAGACTTTTTCCTTAAGGTCGCAGATCTCAGTTGTGTAGCCTTTCACTGCATCCTCCAGCTTTGTGAGGTCAACCATGCTTAGATCCGTCTGGCATTCTGCATCTGCAAATATTTAATTATTAAAAATTACGTTCAGAAATTCTATAAATAAATAAATAGTATTTTTATTTATTATTATTTTACCTTTGAATCGTTCGTTTTCAGGGGCTGGTAAGCTTTCTTCACAGAGCTCATCTTCCAGACTGTTGGCCTCCTCAGTGCAGAGAAGCTTCCAGGCCTTAGCTCTTTCCCTGCGCCGGAGGGATGCTTCTGTTTGTGGCCACTCGTTACTTCTTTGGTACCCCAGGTTAACAGTGGGGGCCCAGTCTTGGGAATGTACATCACCTGCTGCACTCGGACAACCTAAATATAAGACACCACTTTAAAGTAAAACACGTAAATGCCTTTCCTAGCACTAAGCTAACCGCTAACAACATTAGCATTCTAATCGGATTTTTTCTGGGAACAACCAAGTGTTGAACCACTACACAAGCTAGGGCATAACATATCTTACCTGTCTTTCTAGTTACTGTCCAATAAAATATCTGAAAATATGATTTAAACGATACGACCCTTACCTGTAACAAAGTGGTCGCTGCAGACTCTCGTCAGTTTCTGCACCTCCTGTTTTTAGCCGTAGGTTGTAATCCACGTTTGTCGTCTTTTTTCTGTAAGTTTTTTTAAATTAATCCCCTTGTAGCATACTACTTTCGGAACACGAAAATAACTTTTATCTATCTCTCGATTAGAGCGGTTGCAACAACCGTAAACGGCACAGAATTTAGGCATGTTGATGCTGAATCAGCAACAGAAGGAAACGGCTGCGTTTACTCCTGCCCCGCATCTGCATTCTGTGACGTCACTGCTACGTCATCTGAAACCCAGCAATAGAGTATAAACCTTATGTCAAATAATTGCAAGATATCAAACAAGACTGCAGTTTACGGCACATTATACGACTTTTCGATAAACTATTATACAGCAATCTATAGCAATAACCTGGATAAACAATGATCTGGTTTTAACTTTGACCTTGATTTGTGACCTTTAAGTGGGGTGACGAACAGTGTCCGTGACACTCCATCTAGTGATGTGTATCAAGTTTACGTAAACTATCTTGAGTGGATCATAAGTTATTGACCAGACAGAACAGTTTCTATAATTTATCCACTTTTCAACAGGTGTATAAAAAGAAAAGACTAATGAGACAAAAATAAATAAGGAAACATGTTTTATTTTCAAGCTGCATAAATCCCACATGGTTCTAAAAAATGCTAACAAATTACCACTGGTTACAATAAATATAATTAAAGACAAGTAACAAAATACAATTTTACAAGAGTGATGGGGAAGAGGTTAGAGAAGGTGGGTCTGTTCGGAAGGTCACTGAAAATAAATATTTTAGTGGGTGTTTGAATTAAAATACAAAATAATGTGAACACAATCTCAAAAGACATACATTTTTATGTAAACTACTGGTTCCTACAAGCCACTGGTTTTACTGAGCGGACTTATTACCAAATTATCATTGGGGAGCAACAGATAAACTCCATCAGATTTGACAAAAAAAAAAAAAAACATAAACAAGGGTCTATAGAGATGTATATTTTTAATTCAGCATCATAATGGCATATTGTTGAGTAAAACATGGTTGTTTAAAAGCATGATGGGAGAGAAAAATAGTAAATAAATAAGTAAACCAACTGTTTTTAGGTAAGAAAAGCATTAATTATTAATCATGACATATCATTACAGAAAGCAAACAATTTAAACGTTTGTCCATTCAAAAACTGAATAAAAAAATTGCAACATTTTAACAAATATCTTTTTAACCCATTATCTAAATATTCTCTAGTCCAGAGCTGACAGGAGCCAACAGAGTTCAGATCTAGAGAAACATCGTATGTAGGAATAAAAATGAGTCATTCTTCTCGTGTACTTTTGACCCATGTGTCAATTTTCAATAAGACTGAGGACGAGTGGTGCAACATCTGTATGTTTTATATCTCTGGCTGTCCCTGGTGGAAAGGAATGTCGTGGACCTGATGTTCTCTTGCTGGAGCTTCGGGGATTTCTTGTTCATTATGTGGATCTGTTTCTTTTATTGGCTCCTCCTTTACTCCAACTATTTCCTGCATAGCATGATCGTCCACTTCAGGCCGAAGCTCATCATGTGCTGCCTCCTGCTTGTGCGCCGCTACATCTTCAGTAATGCTGTTTGATAGCACTGGCACCTCCTGCTCCTGTTGAGGCGTTCTGTTGACTGAGCCCTTAAGATAGACAGTGTTCATTAACGTTACTGCACAAACAACAAAGCTGGAGTTAAACTCTGGGTTTTACCAGAGCTCTAAATCTATGCGACTGGTACCTGTGTGTGGATGAATGAAGGAGAGAGCAGTTCAGAGGGGTCCAGAAGGCCATCCTGGTTTAGATCCTGAGTCTGTAGTAGAAAGTCTACCATCAAGACCACCTGAGGTCAAAACACACAGATTGAACCCATAATAAAAGTCTGCTCAAATACCACAATGACTCAAACACACCACCTACACACTCCTTCACTCACCAGCTCACTGGCCTCTGCTCCAGGTGCATGATGGGAGTTGTAGTCAGAGAGTAGCTTCATCATTTCCAAGCCATCTAAAAACCCGCTGCGATCATAGTCATACAGACGAAACAGAAAGAACACCTCTGAAAGAAAGCACATGTTATGGTTAACATAAGATATAACCTTATGGATCCCACAGGAAATTGTTGTGCCAGAGTTTCAATACAAAAGGAACATACACAAGGAATCACACAATATATATATATAAATAACAAAATATAAAAAATAACACCCCTCCCTGGGCTGCCACCTTACCGTGGTGGAGGGGTTTGAGTGTCTCAATGATCCTAGGAGCTATGCTGTCAGGGGCTTCATGCCCCTAGAAGGGTCACCCAAGGCAGACAGGTCCTAGGTGAGGGATCTGACAAAGCGCAGCCCAAAAACCCCTATGATGAGTACAATTAATGGACTAAGTTTTCCCTCGCCCGGACGCGGGTCACCGGGGCCCCACTCTGGAGCCAGGCCCGGAGGTGGGGCACGCTGGCGAGCGCCTGGTGGCCGGGCTTTTACCCATGGAGCTCGGCCGGGCACAGCCCGAAGAGGAGACGTGGGTCCCCCTTCCCATGGGCTCACCACCTGTGGGAGGGGCCAAAGGGGTCGGGTGCAATGTGAGATGGGTGGCGGCCGAGGGCGGGGACCCTGGCGGTCTGATCCTCGGCTACAGAAGCTGGCCATTGGGACATGGAATGTCACCTCTCTGGTGGGGAAGGAGCCTGAGCTAGTGTGTGAGGTTGAGAGGTTCCGACTAGAAATAGTCGGACTCACCTCAACGCATGGCTCTGGCTCTGGAACCAGTTTCCTTGAGAGGGGTTGGACACTCTTCCACTCTGGAGTTGCCCCTGGTGAGAGGCGCCGAGCAGGAGTGGGCATACTGGTTGCCCCCCATCTTGGTGCCTGTACGTTGGGGTTCACCCCGGTGAACGAGAGGGTAGCCTCCCTTCGCCTACGTGTGGGGGGACGGGCTCTGACTGTTGTTTGTGCCTATGCACCAAACGGCAGCTCAGACTACCCACCCTTTTTGGAGTCCTTGGAGGGGGTATTGGAGAGTGCGCCTCCTGGGGACTCCCTTGTTCTACTGGGGGACTTCAACGCTCACGTGGGCAATGACAGTGAGACCTGGAGGGGTGTGGTTGGGAGGAACGGCCCCCCTGATCTGAACCAGAGTGGTGTTCTGTTATTGGACTTCTGTGCTCGTCATGGATTGTCCATAACGAACACCATGTTTAAGCATAAGGGTGTCCATATGTGCTCTTGGCACCAGGACACCCTAGGTCGCAGTTCGATGATCGACTTTGTTGTCGTCTCATCTGATCTGCGGCCGCATGTCTTGGACACTCGGGTGAGGAGAGGGGCGGAGCTGTCTACTGACCACTACCTGGTGGTGAGTTGGCTCCGATGGTGGGGGAGGATGCCGGTCAGACCTGGCAGACCCAAACGTATCGTGAGGGTCTGCTGGGAACGTCTGGCAGAGTCTCCCGTAAGACGGAGCTTTAACTCCCACCTCCGGGAGAGCTTTGAACACGTTCCGAGGGAGGCGGGGGACATGGAGTCCGAGTGGGCCGTGTTCCGCGCCTCTATTGTCGAGGCAGCTTATCGGAGCTGTGGCCGCAAGGTTGTTGGTGCCTGTCGAGGTGGCAACCCTCGAACCCGGTGGTGGACACCGGCAGTGAGGGATGCTGTCAGGCTGAAGAAGGAGTCCTATTGGGCCTTTTTGGCTTGTGGGACCCCGGAAGCAGCTGATAGGTACCGGCAGTCCAAGCGGCATGCGGCTCGGGTGGTTGCTGAGGCAAAAACTCGGGCGTGGGAGGAGTTCGGAGAGGCCATGGAGAATGACTTCCGTACGGCTTCGAGGCGATTCTGGTCCACCATCCGGCGTCTCAGGGGGGGAAAGAGGTACGAGACCAACACCATTTATGGTGGAGGTGGCGTGCTGCTGACCTCAACTCGGGATGTTGTGAGTCGGTGGGCGGAATACTTCGAAGACCTCCTCAATCCTACTGGCACGTCTTCCACTGAGGAAGCAGAGCCTGGGGACTTTGGGTCGGGTTCTCCGATCTCTGGTGCTGAGGTCGCCGAGGTGGTTAAAAAGCTCCGCGGTGGCAAGGCTCCGGGGGTGGATGAGATTCGCCCGGAGTTCCTTAGGGCTCTGGATGTTGTAGGGTTGTGTTGGCTTACGCGACTCTGCAATATCGCGTGGACATCTGGGGCAGTTCCCTTGGATTGGCAGACTGGGGTGGTGGTTCCCCTATTTAAAAAGGGGGACCGTAGGGTGTGTTCCAACTATAGGGGGATCACACTCTTAAGCCTCCCTGGTAAGGTCTATTCAGGGGTTCTGGAGAGGAGGGTCCGTCGGATAGTCGAACCTCGGATTCAGGAGGAGCAGTGTGGTTTTCGTCCTGGTCGTGGAACACTGGACCAGCTCTACACCCTCAGCAGGGTCCTGGAGGGTGCGTGGGAGTTTGCCCAACCAGTTTACATGTGTTTTGTGGACTTGGAGAAGGCATTCGACCGCGTCCCTCGGGGGGTTCTGTGGGGGGTACTCCGGGAGTATGGGGTACCAGGCCCTTTGATAAGGGCTGTTAGGTCCCTGTACGACCGGTGTCAGAGCTTGGTCCGCATTGCCGGCAGTAAGTCAGGCTCGTTTCCGGTGAGAGTTGGACTCCGCCAAGGTTGCCCTTTGTCACCGATTCTGTTCATAACTTTTATGGACAGAATTTCTAGGCGCAGCCAAGGTGTTGAGAGGATCCGTTTTGGTGACCTTAGAATCGCTTCTCTGTTTTTTGCAGATGATGTGGTCCTATTGGCTTCATCAGCTCGTGATCTACAGCTTTCGCTGGAGCGGTTTGCAGCTGAATGCGATGCGGCCGGGATGAGGATCAGTTCCTCCAAATCCGAGGCCATGGTCTTGAGCCGGAAAAGGGTAGCATGCCCTCTCCGGGTCGGGGAGGAGGTCCTGCCCCAAGTGGAGGAGTTTAAGTATCTCGGGATCTTGTTCACGAATGAGGGAAAACTGGGGCGTGAGATCGATAGGCGGATAGGTGCAGCGTCCACAGTGAAGCGGGCGCTGTACCGGTCTGTCGTGGTGAAGAGAGAGCTGAGTCAAAAGGCAAAGCTCTCAATTTACCGATCGATCTACGTTCCCACCCTCATCTATGGTCATGAGCTTTGGGTTATGACCGAAAGAACAAGATCTCGGATACAAGCGGCTGAAATGAGTTTTCTCCGCAGGGTGGCTGGACTCTCCCTTAGAGATAGGGTGAGAAGCTCAGTCATCCGGGAGGGACTCGGAGTAGAGCCGCTGCTTCTCCACATCGAGAGGAGCCAGTTGAGGTGGCTCGGGCATCTGGTTAGGATGCCTCCTGGACGCCTCCCTGGTGAGGTGTTCCGGGCACGTCCCACCGGGAGGAGACCCAGAGGAAGACCCAGGACACGCTGGAGGGACTATGTTTCTCGGCTGGCCTGGGAACGCCTTGGGATTCCCCCGGAGGAGCTGCTCCAAGTGGCTGGGGAGAGGGAAGTCTGGGCCTCCCTACTTAGGCTGCTACCCCCGCGACCCGACCCCGGATAAGCGGAAGAAGATGGATGGATGGATGGATAAAAAATAACAGAGGTATAAAAATACCAACAATTAAGGTCTAAAACAGGTCAAGTGCAGACGGAAACATTAAAAGTGTTTATTGTAGTGCAGGATTCATTTTTATTCTCCCCTTTGTACAGAAAGGGGGAGGAGTTGAAAAGTTTAAAAGCCACCAGGAGGAAGGACTTCATTTTATGAAGGCACTCTGAACCTGCACTCAGAACTGTTGCAGAAGACAAATCAAAAACAGGACACTAAAAGGCCACCAGTCAAACGTCCAACAAAGACGATCAAACTTTGAATAAATTATCTAATGAAAAAGCTGGTGAGCGAGGAATAAAAACCCACGAGTGCATCAAATATGAAAAGGATGTGCTTATCCAAAGAGCTAAATATTACAAATGCTGAAACTGATAGAAACTTTATATAGCTGGTGCATGGTCCACCTTGTTCCCAGGTGCTGATCTCTGGTCCTCCTTGGCTGTTCTTTAGACTGGACTGCACGTAACTCTTCAACAACCTGTAGCAAACAGGATATAGTACAATTAACACATTATGGGATGATTATGGCAAAAATAAAGCAAAAGCGGAGTTACTATTATATACTGTAAATGTGGCAGCAAATAAAGTTGGAGATGATTTGCATGTCTTGTCCGATTTCAGCACTAACAGCTAAAACAATGTGATAAGACACTATCTGGGACAATGAATGTAAAAGTTCATCACGATAGGCGAAAACCATAAAAAAAAACTGTTGCGATAGAGCTAAGAGGTTGTCTGTATAATGATTATCTTTCAGATGACAACAGAAAAGAATTTATGGCTTCAGATGAGTCAGGAGTGCATCAGCAGGACTCTCACCTGCGTTCCTCTTCTCCAGTTCCAAAAGGGTTGAGGAGTGTGGGGTGGACATCTGCTGAGTTTTCTCTGAATAAAAATAAATAAATCATAAAATTAAAAACATCCAATATTCTTGTCTCCTTCATAGTCCTGATATTCCTTCACTCTGACCATTAAAAAAAAATCTTTATTCATTTTCTGTTAAAATTGAGTAAATATTAAAACAAAACAAAAAATACAATTTACAAAGAAAATGAAAGGCAGCAGAGAGAAGATAAAATCTTATAACATCTGCTCCTTAAAAAAAAGAAGAAAATACTTATGAAATAAAATACATAAATTACATTCAAACTTAAATAGGCATTACATAACATAACAAGCCAAAAACCGACTTTGTGCCAAGAACAACCGACTTCAAAAGAACATTTCATATTTTTTCAATAGACTACTTTTTACCATTTTCTTAAACAAAACTTTGAGGAAACTTTTTTACAATTTTTATCCAAAACATTCCACAGTTTTATTCCTTGAACTGATGTGCATCGTTCCATTGAGTATGTTCTAATTTTTGGTTTTACAAACATTGCTAATCCTTTTAATTTGTAGTTACTGACTCTCTTAATAAAATAAGATTGAATATTTCGAGGTAAGGAATTTGTATGAGCTCTGTACATAACCTGAAGAATTCCATATAACCAGTTCATAAAACTTTAATAAATTTAGCTGTTGAAATAGTATGTTAGATGGGTGAGTGTAATGCTTTCCTGTGATGATTCTTGCTCTTTTCTGTAAAATAAAAATAGAATTTGTAGATGTTTTACATGCCTTTTTTATACAAGATGCTTAAAGACTTCTTAGTGAAGCAACAATTTATTTTATTAAAGAAAATAATCTCTTAAAAAAAAAAAAGAGAGAATGGTTTATGAAATATATCTTGCTGAATTAGATTTCCACTGTAAACACTTTAGAAGCTACCTCTGTGTTCCAGGTAGGCCCGGTGCTGCCCGGCCCAGCTGCAGGAGCAGGTACAGAGAGAGAAGACATGAAAGCAGCCGGTCCAGGTGAGACTCCATTACACCTGCAAGCACAAACATCATCTCATATTACCATCTGTGTAGTTTATTCTCATCTCACTGATCAGAGAACACTGAAAATCACAATCAGATACTAATCCAAGGAGGAACTTGGGTGTTGGATTGTTTTTTTATATTTTTATTATCATCACCAGCTCTGTGCTGGCCCTGGGCAGTAACAATGTTGTATACTGTACACGGCTCGCTGTTTTCACCGGGAAGGACAAACGTTCAAAACACGCCTAGTTGAAAGTGTAGCTTCGCTATTTAGGCTAAACTGTAGAATAAACATAGAACAAACGAGGAATACAGGCTACTCACGGCAGATAAACAAGGCTATTCCTAGACGGGTAATGGCCCTACCTGTCCGTACAGTCGGCTTGCAGACAGGAAATAATAATAATTAAAAAAAAAGAAAACGCCGATTTGTTCAGGTTAAAAGGTTCATGTCTGGAGAGCGACTGTGTCCTGGGCGCGCGCCTCCGCTCCCTCTCTTCCAGCTCTGCACTGCGCCAACGGCTACTGCGCGCGCCACTAGCTTGATGACAGGCTCCACGTGGAAGAGAACGAACCTGCGCGCGCAGCCTCTTCTGTCTGCTCATCGGGATGCCACGTCCTCGAGAATAACCACATTCCAGAAGCGGAGCGGGCGGACCTGCTTTTAAAAATAAGCAGGA